>BMAU01018568.1:4365000-4645559 GCA_019973935.1 Trichonephila clavipes | reverse complement strand
TTAAAATTGATATATTTTTTATGTTTGTATGGTTATAGAAAATGTTCCGTTGCACAAAGTGCAAAGTATTATATATTTTTTAAAGAGAATTTAAAACTAAATTCAATACTAAAAATGAAATTTGAATACTTGCAACGCAAAATTTATGCTGCAATAATTATCGATATACATTTGATACTGATGATAGCAGTGAGTTATCGGTACTTAGTGGGGTTACCTTTATTTTTTATTACAGCTTCATATCGATGCTTCATTGAGCTGAAAATAGTTTTAAGCTTTTCTTCCGTTAGTACATGATTTAAGGAAAAATTTTTTTTATCCTCAAATAGTTGTTTTTTATTTCATGGGTACCTCATTCGGACAAGAGTTTTCAAACGGCGCCACAAGTTTTCGATAGGATATAGGTTAGGACTATTTCCTGGCCAGGACAACAACTCAATGATATTAGAACGATGCCAGTGTTTCTATAAACTTACTATGTGCCAGGAAGTAGAATCTTGCGGAAAAATAAATTAATCATTGTAGGTAAATAGGACCCTGATGGAAGGTAAGAGTTTGGGCTTTTTGAATGGTGTCAATGTATTTTCTGACATTCAATGTCCCATCCATGTTACTTAGGCAACCGATAAAATCGGCCGATATGCATGACTAAATCATAAAACTGTGTGGGTACTTCACAGTTGCCTAGATGCAGTCAGGATTTAGCATTTCTTACATTCTGCGTCTTACATATTTTCGGCCATCACTATCGAACAACAGTATTTTAGTTTCATCCCGCATATAACGTGACCACTAATCATTTGTCCAATAAATTTGTTTCTTTAACCGCTGAAGTCTCATAGCGCTGTGGTAAATTGAGACAAAAGGCTTTTTTTGTGTGGAATTCTACCTTTTAGTCTAACATCTACTAACATTCTCATGATTATTTTTGAACTGACAGAAACACCAGCATCATTCAGATATCTTCTGATGACAGTTGATGACATTTTTTTTTTTATCTTTAAGATGTAGCGTTTTTGTTTTTCTGTCAGAAAAATATGTGGTACATCTTTTTCGGTCTTTTCCTACTTTGTTTTTGATTAAATTTGTCTCCCGACGTCTTAAACAAAGCTTTCAGTCTCCAGATGTAGTCACTGAACCACTCACCTGTCTTGCAATTTTAACATATTAAAGGCCACTTTCTCATCACACAACTCTTTTTAAGTATCCCATCTACTCTTTTATTTGATGTAATCGCTCTTGCCTTAAACTTCTTTCTTCTGTTGTCTTGACTAGAAAACAACTGACCTCAATCCTATCGAAAACTTGTGACACCGTTTGAAAACTTTTGTCCGAATGAGGTACCCATGAAATAAAAAACAACTAATTGAGGGTATAATTGTTTCCTGGCATCATGTAATACCGAAGCTCAATGAAACATCAATGCGAAGCTGCAATAAAAAGTAAAGGCTACCCCCACTAAGCACCAATAACTCACTGCCATTATCAATATCTAATGTATATCTATAGTTATTGCAGCATAACTTTTTTGCGTTGAAAATGTATATGAATTTTATTTTTGTGTATTGAATTTAGTACTGAATTTTCTTTAAAATGATAGAAAAGACTTTTGATTTTGTGCAACGTAACATTTTCTTTAAGCATACAAACATAAAAAACATAACAATTTTAAAAAAGTGTCACAATTTTGGCCACCACTGTCTATATATATATATATTTCTTTTCTCCCTCCCAATACATCACATATGTTCTGCGTAAAAAACGGAGGCATTGGGGATTGAATCACGTAAATTTTATTTGGCAGTTATGGGATGATTTAAAAACCATACAATTATCAAGATAAGTGTTAATTTTGTATAAGATTTTATATGTGACAAGCCCACAGAGCCCGGATTTTGCGTTAAAGCTCATATTCATGGAGAAATTAATTTTCCATTACCGTAGAATGACCTTCCCTCCATGCTCCTCTGATCTGACCTATTGAGCTGCCATATCAAACATTTAAGGTTCTTTCATTCAATAGAGTTATTCGCAATCTTGGTGCCAGCACTCTATACTAATTTCCTAGTCTTTATCACTTCTCAGAAGGCTTTGTTGTAATCACTTCATTTTTATATAGTTTGTTATCTCTCAAAAAATATTTGGCTTTGATATATCTTGGTGTTGGATTGCCAGCATTATATATATATTTTACACAAACCACACACACACACACACAGAGAGAGAGAGAGAGAGAGAGAGAAATATAAGAGAATACGATACTCATTTTTCTCTTTTCTTTTGTGCATTCTTAAAGGTGATACCTAGTCTCATTTCATAATTTTTTTTGTTTGTGCAGACAATTCTTTCAAAATTTTCCAACGATTTAAATGTAACAAATTTTAATTACTTGATTAAAACCATAAAATTTCATGCATATTTCGAAAAATATTTACTTATATGTATAATGAAACGTGTCATTGTGTATATGTTTCTTTCTGATTGAATTCTTATCAATCACAGGCAATTACTGGAAATTTTGCGTGCGTACTCCTTATGAACTAGTCTCAGTACACTATTCATAAAATCACAAAAAAAGTTTAAAAAAAAGGAGTAAAAATTTTACTTAACATTATCTCTGTGGAAATATTTTATACACTGAACTCCTTTAGCATCAACTTTCTCCATGTTGATTGTTTCCTGTCCATGTCTCCGTCACCATTGCAATTTTTCTCCTGACTATCAATTAAAATCCAAATAAATTATTTGCCACTGTTCTAAAACATTTCCCCCATTTTTAAGTCATTTTTCAAATGTAGATTTATAATTTGATGCTTAAATTGTATTGTTAGAAATTTAAAGAT
This sequence comes from Trichonephila clavipes, assembly GCA_019973935.1. NCBI lineage: Eukaryota > Metazoa > Arthropoda > Arachnida > Araneae > Nephilidae > Trichonephila > Trichonephila clavipes. The sequence goes on along the minus strand of BMAU01018568.1, from coordinate 4,642,716 downwards.
TTTAATTTATTATATCTGAATGCCACTATAAGTAATTGAATATTTGTATGAAATCTTGAAATTATTTTGAGTATTTTATGTATGAAATTACCTTTTGACATTTTAAAAATGGTGGGAATACATTTTTAATTGTATCTTTAAGACACCCTACCGAAAACTTATTTCTTTTAAATGAATAAAAATTTAAGTTTAATTATTTATGATATTTAAACGAATGTATGTGTGCACTGTTGAAGCCCAGTGGCCTAGTGGTAGCGTATCATGGTTTCACACCATAGGTCTGGGGCTATATCCCCGGGTTGGGGAAGATTGACTCAGCCTTTCATCCCTTCAGTGGATCGATAAATGAGTACCAAGCTTGCTATTCTGGGGGTTTCGCGTCAGATTGACCAACGGGGCGGTTGATTGATTGAATATTAACGTCACACTGTTCAGTTACGCGGGGACTTTTGGCGACGGACCATGTATTTTTGAACCTTAGTCAAGTGATGTAGACGACACCTAGCTGGCACCCCCTCTCCTAACTACCACACCACACCACACCAACGGGAGGACATTTGATCTCTCGACAGAGTTAACGTGCATCGCTGCCCTACACGGCGGGTCTCTAGTGGTACTGGGCTCAAACTCGTGACTAGGCAAGCCACGATCCGATACCTATACCACTCAGTTACCGCGGCCACGATCACCCAACCGGAACATCTGCTTATGTATCTCAGCGTCCACAGTCACTTATACTGAGATGGGCACATTAGACGCCTTGGAATTCATGAGCTGTAGAGCCACTGAGTTTAATTTATGTGCACTGTTGGATTATCATCTAGTAATATGTTGTCGAGTTTTCTTTAAATAAGAAACACACAAACACACTGTTGAGATACACAAAAATATTAATTCTTAAAATTTTATTAAGTAACTTTTATTTACAGAATACATAAAAATTTGATATGTCCATTTACACAATTCTGAAAGCCAATTCGGAAAATAGGAAGTTTACTTAAATATAGCAATTGCACGATTATTTTCCTTTTGATTTGTTCAATAAACTTTCTTATAAAAAATTCATATAAAAAATCTTAAAGTACATCCGAATTTGTAGATGCGTATTTTCTTCAATTATTTTAGAAATGAAAAATATTCACAATGTATAATGAGATCATAGTGTATTCATCTCATCCAGTAGTAAAGGGCGGTACTTAATTTTTTATCCCATTTACTAAACTGTTTTCAGTATTTTAAGAAATATCTCTGGAGAAATATATATCACATAATTAAACTGAAAATATTAAAGGAAAGATGAATACACAATTATATAATACAATTACAAATGAAATTTTATGAAAAAAATGCAAAATAAATAAAAAATGAAATAGTTTTTTTTATCATGAAGAAAACAAATATCTAGCAAATTCAGAACATTCGAAAGACATCTATCTAGTTTCAGACCTTATGCATAAAATTTAAGACAAATTTTAAGAAATATTTAGTAAAGAAAAATAATTCACACAGTGTATGAAGAGTATACAGTTATTTATTATTTTTAACCTTTAAATATAATTTTATAGCATAAAAAAACATAAGTTGAATATTATTTCATATTTAAGAAAATTATGTTAAACTTGTATTATTTCACTTATTCCAAAATCCAGAAGTATCTAATAAGTTCAAGTAAAATACCTGATATATTTTTATACCTATTTACAATGGAAAAAAATTAATTTAACAAATTCGTTTGTTTAAAAAAATATTTTTCAAAAAGCAGAATTTCATGATAAGATACAAAACTCAAAACACAGTACACAATATCCAAAACATCACATACAAAACGATTTAAACACATAGAATACAATAGTCAAAAATTACGTATTTATGACGAAATTATACTACAAGTCCTTTTAAAACATCTTATGAGAATGAATTGAAGAAATAAATACTGGTTAAATTTTATGTAGAAATTAGAACAAATAAATTTTTTATGTTTTAATTTTAAACTTTATGTCAAACTTTTGTTTTAATTTAATAACTTTTTTATGTTTTATTTAAGTTTCCTAATGTACATTTTTACAATTTCAGACTCTTAAAGGGCTCAGTATACATTCATTCTAACGAGATAACATTATTTCAGTGAATTTAAAGTAATGTTAAGCAAATTTTTCATAGATTTTTTCAAAAGTTTTAAATTTATTTCAAAGCTCATTTGTTTGTAAAAATTGCATTATTTGCACGTAAATCACTACAATTTGAAAATAATTACAACTACATTATTTACTAAAAATCGAATAATTTGAATTTTAATTGAATTAATGCACGTATTTTTTTAAAAAATTCAAAGTTACATTTTTATAAAATTTTGTTAATTTGAAATAGAAAACAAAATTGTTTTCTTTAAATAAATAAAAACTACTCTCCCCTTGTTGCACATTCCCATTTCGTATAAAATTTAATCTCTGCATGGACATGCATTTCAAGAATTTGGAGAGGTTAACTTAAATAATTTTTTAAAAAAATACACTTTTCTGTTCTCACGGGAAGGATTAAAAAATGCTTTTTCGAGCAACACATTTTCATGGAATTATTAAATAGGTCTTATTTTACACTCTCAATTCATTTTTTCTTAAAGCAAAGAAAAGAACACAAATGCATCCTTCTAGGTAAAAAGAGAAAATGTTATTCTCATGTTGATTACATTACTGGAAGCGATTGCTGGCCATTCTCCAGTTGTCACCTTTATAGCATTTCTTCCCGTCAGGGTTATCCTGCTTGATCATGTCAGATGCCTTCTCAGCAATCATGATGATGGGAGCATTGGTGTTACCGGACACGAGTCTTGGCATGATGGATCCGTCCACCACTCTGAGGTTCTTAATGCCCTTAACCCTGAGAAAGAAATCCAAATATGTAAAAAATTGCTTTTGTAACTGATGTATGAGATAATAGCACAAATAAAACTTTGTGACTGTTTATTTTAAATTTTTTTCATATGGGCTGCCTTCTGGCAGTCAAGCCGTTGCAGACACGATAAGTCACCAAGTGCGATGACCGTTTCTTTGGAGGCATAATCTAGTGGCGGCTACCAAACTTTTGACACTTCAATTTATTCAATTCAAGAAATCTTTTACGTTCCCCCCCTCACATGGACAGCCACTTGTGAGCCATTATCCTCACTTTTCAGCAGCCAATATAGGAAGACTCGCTCTCCACTGAATCCCTCTCTGCAGAAATCTTTCGAGATGTCAAGATCCAAGCCTTGAAACCCAGCCCACCGGCACACCGCGAATCGTCCAATAGCAATGTTTCACACCTCAAGCATGAAAATCAAACGAGAAGCTAGGTCACTAAATAGACTTTTGCCAGATACGGGATTAAGGGTTCTTTGAAACCCAGATTCCCACACAAAATTTTCCGTAGATTCCGTAGATTTTACGTTCCACTTAAACCAATGACATGCGTCACTACGATTTTCATATCCAAAAAATCGATACCAGCTGGGTTTAAACCCGCAACTTTAGGCGCAGGAGGTGGACACGCTACCTCTAAGCCACCAAGCCGACTAAACAAATTATCTCTAATAGAACCGCATAAAACTTTAGATTTGCTCTATTCAATGAAATAAATGTTGCTTTACAGACGAAGAACATTCGCTGACGACGGATATCATATTTTTGAACGATTTAATGACTCGAAACGATTGAAGTGTGTTTAGGCTCCTATCTAGCGGCCATTTCGAATTCGTGAACGTAATGTTAATCCTATATATATATATATATATATATATATATATATATATATATATATATATATATATATATATATATGAGGCAATAATTTCATCCTGAAACCTAGAAAAATTAATCAATTTAAATCGGTAAAGTACATCTGAAACAGCAATAAGTAATGAAGATTTTCATAGAATTACATATCTTCTCTTTCTAAAAATGCTTTTAATGATTTCTTTGTAGGGTTTAACTAAAAAAAAAAATGTTCGAACCTCAGAGGAAAATCATAATTTCAGAGAAATCTTCTTAATTTTTTCCCTTTTGAGAAGGCACTTTATTGTTTTATGATCGATACACACACCTAGGTTTTAGGAGGACAGTAGAACTTTCATTATGCTTGGGAATTCAAAGTGGCAAGTAGATTTGGCCTTACGTTCTGTAATACAGGCAATAATTGAGCTTATACCTCCTTTTTCTTATTGTTTGTGCCATACCGCTTAAAATTTTTACTGTTTATTGGAATTAATATCCAGTTTTTTTCTCAGAGTTTTCCGGTTGAAATGAAACTCAAACACAGTCCATTTATCCGATCTCTATGCTTTGACTTTCAGATATGACTCTTCCAAAAATTGAGCAGGAAATGAGAGAAAATGAAGAAAAGATGAAAGAGGGATAAATTCAGGATTGGGTCATTTAATCGAGTAAAAGAAATGAGAAAATATTCTGAGGTATAAAACAGAAAAGGAGAGCTGCTAGCAATATTTTTTTTCGCATATGTATTTTTTTAAGAAAATTCTATTGAAAACCATCCGAATTTTCTCCCCAAGGGACTAAATTCATGATGGTCACACGATAAAGGCAGTCACGTGTTTCCCATTGATTAAAAATTGACATACTAGTTGTTCAACTTGTAAAGTTGAGATAACATTTAAAATTTGATGATTGGGTAAAGAGTTCCCGTGTGTGTGTTAAAATTCTTCAAACAATTTTTAAAATTAAAAAAAAACTTACATTTTATGCGAATTCTTTTAAATTAAATGCATTTTGTTTAACTATGTGCGTTATTATATCGTTGACAAATATGTACTTTCTAAAAGAAAATTTCTGCAAAAAGCAAAAGTTGGCAACAGTGAAGCAAATGAATTAATTGGCTGGAAACGCGTGATTATATTTATGATATAGTTATGACGTCGCATTAATTTATGAACTGATTGGCTGAAAACACGTGACTGAGTTATCATGTGACTATGACGTCACATGAATTTAGTCCATTTGTCAATTTTTAAGTTCAATGAGCAACCATGGCTCTATGATTTGTAATTTTAATAAAAAAAGTTTTTCTTTATCACATCCAATCGCATTTTGGATTTTAAAAAAAGAATTCGAATCACATTCTAAGTGAAGCATTATTTACCTTAATCTGGGATCTACAACTGTTGTTGGATCAGAGAGGCTGCCCATTTTGCAGGAGCCTACAGGGTGGTAGAGATTGAAGACGTATTTTCGGCCGACGCATCTCAGGTAAGGATCGGAGTAAATGGGATATTGCTCACAGCCAGGGTACTTAGTCTGGAACATCTTGGCTCCAATTTTCTTGAAAGCTTTGGTGTTTTGAACAAGGTTGACGCATGCCTTCATAACTGTGACAAAAAGATTTATAATTATTAAAAAAAATATCATCTTCCCGAATCAGAGTAAAACAAATCAATTTATTCTTACAAATTTGGATTCACTAACAAAGAAGTTCGGTTTCAATTGACAAGGATTCAATAATATAACTGTTCTGGGAATATAATAAATGGAAATTTTTTTTTTGGATTAACTTGATATTGCTATTTAACTTCTAGATTGTTTATCAAAAGGACAGTATTAATCCAATTTGTTTATTATTGGACTATATCTTACAATATTTTCTTTCGCGCGTTTTATCTTTCTCATTATGTTTTATTACACACAAGCTGTTATCTTCACGCTATGAAAATTATAATTGAAAATTGGGTCGCAAATATTGACAATATGAAAAGCACTGGAATACAGTGTAAGTAATAATTGATAAAAAAATTTTCAGATGAGAAAGAGTTGTTATAAGGTTAAACAATGTATGCAATTAGCTCAAAATATGACTTTATGCTCTGCTAAATATAAAATGTTTTGTTTGCGTGTAAAGGATTTTAGTTTCCACTCATTATAAGACGTTAGATATTGAATAGCACGTTCACTCAGTTGCCACCAGTTTCAAGAAGCTTCTTTAGATGGTTGAGAAGTGCTTATTGCTAAAACTAGGAAAGGTTTCTTCGTATATACTCTTACTTCCTTATCTATCACAAACTAAGTTGTTTAATATTTTCCCTGTGTTTGATAAAATAAAACATAGGAGAACCTACCTTCCACTAAACGATCAAGATCTTCATCATACTGAAATAAATTGGGATCGATCAATGGACTATCTCTTGGATTGGCGGATTTCAGTCGGATGGTTCCTTTACTCTTGGGTCTGAGGGTGCAAGGGAAGAATGTGAAGGTGTTCTTTCCGGTGTACGGGGCATATACTTTTCTGTACACCTGCGGGTGTAGAGAGAAATTGTTAAAATTATTCAAATTTTTAAAACAAGTTGTTCGAATTAAAAGCATTGAAAGTATTTTAATGCTTACCATATCTGTCATTCCAACTGCATCCTTTAAGATTTGACCGTAGTCACTGGCAGGAGATCCAGAGGCCATGTGGATTTCCACATCGGGCCAGTCTAATTTGGGATCGTTATATTTAGTGTTAATGTAAGCCATTCCTTCAATTCCGGAAAAACTTGTCAGTGGACCTGTCACAAAGGGAAAAAAATGTTCAAAAACTAGATATACTAATCTAATAAGAATGTGATTAAATGAAATTTCTGTAAGTGTATTTTCAGATTTCAATGCAAAATATGTTAAAGAAGGGGTAAAATGGATAAGAATTTTGCCGAAAACTTTTAATTTATGTTTTTTTAATGAATTAACCAAGTATATTTTACAAATGTTTTAGTTTTTCAGATATGTTTTATGTTGAAACTTTTTAAATTTTCTTAACAAATCACGCACTAACCTCAAAGGACCAATAACCACACTATATTTATTATCTAGATGTAAAGTAGGCGATGTTTCTTACATGCACCTTTAGAAAATCATGTTTTAAGAAAATATTAGGATCGATGGATTTTGAATTTCTTCTCAGATTTAGAAGGAAAAAAAAAATTATGCAAACATAATTATTTATTATACATAATCCATCTTCGGAAAATCGTCAAAGAAGTTTTGGCCTTTTTCTTTTTTTTAAATACTTTTGAAAAAATTAAGGATAAGTCATTTGTTACTCCCAAGTTTTTGTATAATTTAGGAAAAACAGCCAGCATTTTCATTCAAGGTCTGTGAAAAAGCAGGAGGCATAAGCTAAAGAGGAGAAAAAGCGTTTGGGATCGTTTAAGACACGATTTCCATCCAGTAATAAACATCCTTGCAAAAAATTAATTTCAAAGATAAAATACGAATATTTCTTTTGTGATGTAACAATTTCTTGTAACCAGATAATTTAAAGTATCAAAAAAATTTTGTAACTATTACTTAACGCATAAATAAACAAAAAAGGATTCCAGGGTGTTAGTTACAGGCTCCAAAAAGGAAACAGGATTATGAAAATAGTAATACCTGCCAGAATCCTGCTTGAATACATTCGTATTCTAATTATTTTTAGTAAAAAGATATCGAAATTTTACTATTTTTTTCAAATCAAGAGAAGATGCATTTCCGCAGAAATAATTCTTAACTAAGAGACTGAGAAAAGAAAATTGAAAATTATGCATTAAACTAAAAAAAATTAGACTTCCTGTTTGAGGGAGATTTAGTAAAACTGTAATGATTGTTTTAACAACCAACCTTTTCCGTCTTGAGTAAATTTTTGCATATTGAAGGGATTAATCATCTCGGCCAACAGTAGAGGGGTAGCCCCTTTTGCTTCAAAATTCAAAGATGTCGTACCAACATGATCTTGCAAATTATCACCAACTGGTAAATCAGCAATCACTGGGATCTAAAAGGTAAAATAAAAAAAAATAATAATAATATAGCTGATTCTTTCCTTAATTGAAATTAATTGATTTCCAAACGCATAAATATATTTAAATCACATTACTGTAATAGATATTAAGTCTGTGAAAGAATCTCTTCAATCAAAATTATGAAGAACTTTATTTAAATAAGCTGATTTTTGTTTTTTTATTAATGAGAGACAAATTTTAAGAATTACAATGAAACATTTTCATCGTTTATTTGGTAAACAAGTAATATAAAAAAAAATTTTAAAGCAATTCCTACTTAAATCAACAAAGAAAATTTTTATTTCAGCTACTTTTTATTAAACAGTTGCTATTAATATAAATATGTACATACATATGACAGAATCACAACATTAATTGGTAATTAATTTTTATTCGTTATGATTAAAGTATCGTATTGTCATCCAAAACAATCGTGTATACAAAATTTAAGTCCAACAGAATGCTTTAAAACGAGAAAAAAAAAACCCTTTTAAAGTTTTGACCCAAGTCGCTAAAAATGAAGCCAACGTAGCTGTATCTGTAATTCTTTAAATAATTAGTTTCAGTCAATAAATTTTAATTAATTATAATTAAATTATCGTATTTTTACCCAAAACAATAGTGTATAGAAAATTTCAGCTCAAACGAGCGCTTTAAAATGGGAGAAAAAAAAACCTGTTTAAGTTTTGACATAAGTCGCCAAAAGGGTCGCTAAGTTGCTAAAAGTGACGTTAACGTGGTTGTATCTGTAACTCTTTGAATAGTTAGTTTTAATCAATTAATTTCTATTAATTATAATTCACACAATTACTCTATTGTCATCCAAAATAATCATGGATATAAAATTTCAGCTCAGTTGAGCGCTTTAAAATGTATTTTATTAACGATTGAAAATTCCACCATGATAAATAAATAAATAGATATGGAAAGAGTGTGAACTAATAGTAGGAATTGAAAAAACATTTAAAACTTACTCCATGCGCCTGCAAGTGTTTCTTAGGCCCGATTCCAGAGAGCATCAGAATTTGTGGAGAATTGACAGCTCCGCCACTTACAATGACTTCCTTGCGAGTTTTTACAGTATAAACCTTACCATTTATTTCAAATTCCACTCCATAAGCTTCTTTTCTATTGTTAATTAGAATCTAAAGAAAAAAAATAATTTTAATAATAGTACTTATGTATGAGCTTGTAATTTATGCATTATATTGTGAAATAAATCTGTAGTACTTCGGTAAAAAAATATGTACAACCTGAAAAAAAAGACAATTTTTGATTCTTAGAATTCGTAGCTATCTACTCTAAAATAGTGTAAATATTTAATAAAATTTCAACTCTTAGTTAAAATTCAACATAAAACTTAAATATTTCCCCGGTAGATGGCGTCTCAAGATTCCAAACCAGACTCCTGGGTTTCGAAAACGCGAGTATAATTCTTAGGGATTTTATTAATGTGACCGTACACAGGGAAGTTTGAATTCAAATTCCTATTTATGAGTGTCACGTGAATTCTAAGGCCCTCAAAATTAAGGAAGTAGTTCCCCAAAATAGGTTACACACACACTTGTGACATACATATTAATTACAAACGAACATTTCTCAGCTCGCTCACGATAATTTTTAAGGTCAATTAGTAAATTAAAAAGTTAATATTATCCTCCCCCCAAAAAATAAATACTTTAAATAAATAAGATAATTTTAAAATTTTAAGCGTATACATACAAGTCAAGTTTATGCCAATTATTATAAGGGAAAGCAAGCTGAGCAAAGAATATTACATGGTGAATAATTTTTAAATAAACAGTATTATTTTTAATGCTGTAATTTTTTTAAAATATAAAAGAAAGAAAAGTAGGATTAGGAGCAATATTAATGAAATGAAATGCACATGTGAACAATTTTAAGGAAAGAAAGACAAAAAGAGATTCAAATAAATAATAAAAATGAGTCGAAATATTATTTATTAAATAAAGAGGACGTATATTGATTTGATATGCTCTTGACATTGCATTTTTGTTTGATTATTATGAATTTTAATGTTTTCCAGAAATATCATCAGAGCAAATTAAATTTCTAGAAATAAATACGATGTAAAAATAATGGATGGAAATAAACAATTTTACCTTGTTAACGAATGCATTGTTAACAATGTGCAAATTTTTTCTATCCTGAGCTGGAATTAGGAAAGCTTTGGCTGTACTTTCCCTTCGACCATCTCGTATCGTTCCTTGAAGCTTCGAGAACCCTGAAACGATATCAAATTCACTCAGCCAAATAATAATAATTGTTAAAATTTGCTTTATATTAAAATTCAAATATTTTTTCACAGTTTTCTCATTTACACACAATTGAATGTTCTTCAGATATTTTCGTGTCAAGTAATGAGAGGCAGTGAATATTTTGCCACTTATTTATTTATTTTTAAATCTAACTCGACCCTGAGATCGCTGGTGAATTTGGATGCACAGAATAATCATTTTAATAAAATCATTACCTTTATTTGATTTCTAAATTACTAACCAGAAGTTACTTAAGTTAATTTAAACATTAATAATAATTATTAAATTAATTATCTTTTTCGATAAAATCTGACGCAATGCTACTCTTTCTGAATTGACGAAATATCTTGTTAAATGAAACATAGGATATTCTTACTGTACTCTGTGAGGGCTTCATTTATTTTAAAACTAACACTCTGACTTCAGTATCAGCTTGACGACGATCGACAAGTTGTGGCGGTATCAAAATAAACCAGAAACAGCCTCCGGACAGGAGTGATCACTTTTGTCTAGTGGTATGTTACGTACTTACAAATCCATAGGTCGCGGGTTCTAATCTCCGACGTTGGTGACCTTGATTGAAAAGAAAAACTCAAAAGTTCTGATGTGTCGTGGCGCCATCTACCCGCAAAAAGAGCAATCAAAAGTCGCCAGTCCCACTTGACTCAGCAACTAAAGTTGCCAGACTCACTTGACGCAGCAAAATGTCGCCAGACTCACTTGACGCAGCAAAATGTCGCCAGACTCTCACTTCACACAACAGTAACAATACACACGCTTCCCTATTACAACAAATATCTCGTTCGTTAAACTATCTATCAACTCACTGGTGGGGGAGTACTGTGGCGGTATCTAAATAAGCTAGAAAAGCCTGCGGACAGGAATGATCACTTTTGTCTAGTGGTATGCTACGGGCTTACGAATCCATAGATCGCGGGTTCTAATCTCCGACAAACTCCTCTCTCTTCGCTTGTCTTTAAATAGCAACTCACACAGGCATAAATCACGGCTCCTCCACATAAAACGATTTTATAATTATGCAACGTAATCACAAAAGAATTTTCCCCAAGGGATGTAATAAAAAAAGTGAATATAGAACCTGTTAAAAATCGATCATTAACAATTTAAGAAAATAAGTTTCGAATAATATTTACATTTCAATCAGATTTTTCGATTTTTTTAAGGAAATATATAATGAACGAAAATAAAATGCTTTCAGTTTAGTGTGTTATTGATACTTTCATTACTTGGAAATGGGCAGGTCGTGGATATTTGCAAGCTGAATAAATTACATCAAATACTTTTTTTTAAAAAATATTTCAAAGGTCCAAGATACTAAATATTTAGTAAAAGGATTTGGGAGATGTAGTATTTTGTTTAGATGTATTTGTTAATCCTTAGATGAAATGTATTTGCAAGTTTAAATCGAATAAAATGAGATACTATACAGTAATCTTTTTAAGGGATTGAAAAACAAACACACTTTAAAGAATTGGAAGAAAAATAAAATAAAATACGATCATTTTTCTTAAAATTATTATAAATGAAAATTTTATAAAAGATATTTTAAACATCAGGCTTAATTTTTTTTTATCAGTTTCACTATCACATAAGGAAGCATTTCGAACGAATTATGAATACCACACTTTAATCAGAAAACGGATTTTAGCTAATATTTACATAGTGATATGTACAAACAGAACTATTCATATTCTCATTGTGAGATTATTTGGGTAAATATTTAATAAGTAATTTTATCGACGTCTTCAAAATTCTCAAGATCGCTATTTATGCAAAAATTACATATAAACAAACATGAGATCTTTTGTTCGTTTGAAAATTGCTATCATTCAGGCTATTATTCAGGGTGAGGCAAAATGCCCAACAATTTTTCAGGAAGATTCTTGTACTTCAAACAATAAAGGAAATTATTTGATAACAAGAAATATTGTTTACTTTGCAATACATTAGAGCATATAATTTCGAATATATATATATATATATTTACTGATAGTTAAAATCTTATATTCTTTCACAGTGACAATTTGATGCTTATTCCGATCAAACTCTTATTGTACTAAAAATGGAATTTTTGTTTGTTTGTTTGTTTTATGTGGAGCAACAAACACACACCCATTGCTCAATATGTAGGAAATTGTATAAAAAGAACTGAAAAAGTTAAAATTGAATTTTTTTTTCAGAACTGTTATAGGAAATCTGTCACAAGCTACTAACCTGTTTGACTTTCTCCGTTAATATCTCGGTACTTGTAACCCATTTCTGTTGCTGCTTCGACGAAAGCTGACATCAGAGTGCTGTTGTACTGGGTGCTGCTGACTGTCAATAAGCCTCCTGTACCGTGATATCCTGCAATAGTTCATGAATAATGCTCATTACATATGAGTTGATTTTAGAATGAAAAACGATTCACTGTTTCTGAATAGTATTGCTCTAAAAATATATGTGTATACACAAAATAAAACTAAATTAAGTATATAATCAATTTTTATGAAATGATTATTTAATTCTTTTTAAAAAAATGCTTCTCCAGAGTTGTATATTGAATAGTTATTTTTAAATGACAGGCGTAGCATTCAATCAGTATAACAATCATATACTAAGCAATAAAATATGTTAAACATTTATACATTAAAAGAAAGAAACCTGAATGTGTGTGTGCAATAGATTACTGTCAACTATCAATGATGAAAATATAACTAGATTAGAGGATAGTAATTGAATAAAAATGACAAGATTGAATAACATTGTGAATATACAAAGATAAAAAATCTAAATGGTTCTAGTTATATAAAGATGGCAATTCATCAAGAAAAAGTTACTAAACAACACTATCACATGGATAAATGAATATAGTTACGTAAATGCGTGTTAAATACATTACATTTTTTCAGAATTAATACTTCTTTAATTTATTTGAATTATATGCATTTTTTGAGAATTAATGTTGGAACATAAAACTGTCAAGATGCACTTGTTATATTACGATGTACTGGGACATCTTTTAGACATCTTGAGGCCCTGGACCCCTACACAAATATAGGTCCTACTTATGACTCTTAAAAGTAGACAATGCATAGAATACGTTGTCAAATACTCGTACAAACAATAACCCGAAACAAATAAATGTGCATGATTTACAATCTCACAAACCGGCTCGACTGACTGCTGCCTTTTAATTGAATGAGTAATGATAGTGTATGTTGGTAGACTTAGGCCTATACATGGAAGACGGTCATCACATATAGCCAGTTGCCATATTGTCCGAAATTCCCAGTTTTTCGAAGAATACAGCCGGAAATAACATTTTACCGTTGAAACTAAGGCTGAATCGAGAACGAGACGAAGACCCTATTGTGACAGAGGCTCTGGGCCCGGGCCCAGTTGGCCCATGCCCTAAAATATCCCTGACGATGTATTAAAATTACTTGATAATGTTGAAAACATAAACAATTCCTTTATTGTGAACGTGTATTTGTAAACGTGTTCATCTCAGCTTTTACAAGCTGAAAGGAAAAGAAAAAATATTTTATACGCTTTACCATTATTAGCGATATCTGGATCCGTGTTGTTTTCCGATTTGAGGAAGTAAGGGAAGACCTCTTTCCAGGACCACCCTGTAGCACCCTCAGCTGCCCAAGTATCGTAATCTCTTTTATTGCCTCGCACGTACATGAAAAAGTTCAACAGACTTGTGCCTCCTAAACCTTTGCCTCTGGGCCATGGCAATTGCTAGAAACATATATAAACAAAGAGATTTTTTAAGACTAAGAACAAAAAATTAGGTGAATAGGGTGATAATATAATGTAATAATGTACAGGAAGAATGATGGAAATATATAAACAATAATTACATTGTTCTTGAATCCGTGAGCTGCTCTTTTTTGTGGCACCGTCAGATATTCCCAGTCCATTTCCGTATGTTGTAAAAGGAAAGCGGCCGCGGGTATTTCCGTTATGGGATCCGTTTTTCCACCAGCTTCCAGTAACAGGACTTTCACGCAGGGGTCTTCCGATATCCGAGAGGCGACAACCGATCCGGCAGATCCGGCACCAACTAGAGTAAGGGAAAAAATTAATTTTTTAACTTCTGAAAATCTTTGAAAAAATTTAAAATGCAATCTATTGAACAATTGTACATTTGTCAAATGTATACCGTTACATAATTGTTGTATTAATGTACACTTTTCCCGCAATCGTTTCCTGAAATAAAGTTCTGGAAATTAGAAACTGTCTTACAAGTAGTTCCTATTTTTGGAGCTGCGTAATATTTACCCTTAATAATTATTAATATAACTTAACTCAGTGGCATAACAGCCCATGAGGGCCAATTCCTACTGTGCCCATCTCAGTATAAGTTACCTAGGGCCTTGAGGTGCCTGAGCAGATGTTCCAGTCAGGTGGTCAGTCTGACGCGAAACATCTAGGGTTAAGTTCCCAAACAAGGTTGGTTCTCATTTATCGACTCACTGAAGGGATGAAAGGCTGAATCAACCTTGCCCAGCCCAATGTTTGAATCTTGGACCTGTGGTGTGGAAACGCGATGCACTACCACTCAGCCACTGGGCTTCAATTACTAATATATTAATGCAAATATTTTACTTTAACAGTTACATATATTTCGTTTCGTTTTTTTTTTTTTTACCTATTTTATAATATTTTTGAAAGTTTTTTTCTAACTCATTTATTATTATATTATCATCGACTTTTTTTTTATATAATGTAGTATTAGTTTTTAAATGTGTATTATGTTATAATTTTATTCTTTGAATAAGAAAATATTTAATATTCGAAATATTTACATTATTTTTCATCGCCGCTAGCACAGTCGTATAAGGACGATAATTTAACGAGGGAGTAAACGTAATTAATATTTATTACCCATTACCTTTAAACGGCTATAAAATATTTTTTTCCGTTTGAATGCGGGAAATATTTATCTACGGTAAAGTATTTTGAAATTTTAGAATTATTTAATTGTAATATTTGAGCATTATTTAGTAGTAGTATTCGAAAAGTTGATATTTTATTTTCAATTTGGAAAACTTCATTTGTTCTATTTTAAAAAATAATAGATAAAATTTTTAGTTATTTAATGTAGGGAGCGAGAGGACCTTTATTATTCGAACCCTCCCCGTTTGAGAACCACTGCGGTATTCACGAACAATGTTTTGATCATGGATATTGAAAGAAAAGTGGATATTAACGAAAGTAATTGATTGACAGCGATTAGATAAAGTACGCATTACTTTCATTCAGAACATTGAAGGTTCCAAGTGCTAAAACCATTTTCCAATGTATTCAAACTAATTGTTCAAATGAGCAGGCATCTCGACAACTATATCTATTTATGAATTGGTACAATTCAATATATTAAAAGACAACAAACCTCTAATCTACGACTAATATTTGTAAAGATCTTAGCACTGATCATGCCCCTTGGTTATTCTACTAAATTACTGTTAAATGTAGTCATAAACGCCTTGTTTGACAAGGGAATGCTTACACTGATAAGATTGTTAGACCCGATTCCCCTTTTGCAAACATACACAAACCTGGGGACTGTTCACAAGTAGTCAAACGTTAACTAGTCTCTAATCTCTGAATTATTTTTTTCCTTTTGTTTTCATTAATATAATATGTTAAGCAAATAATAAAGATTTCACTGGCAATGCCAAACTATTAATTTAAATTCATTTGAAAGTGAAATAGGTGTTTTCCTTCTTGACGACAAATGTAAATGTTTTAACTTCCCCTCAAAAAGAAAAATCATCTCGCCCTTGATCTTTCACCTCTTGGTCTCGTGTTACCAACAGTAGGTGATATTCAGTGAAAGTATTTGGCTAAATAAGTAAATAAAATACTCGCGGCACGCGACTGAATAAATAATAGTTTTCAATAAATTACATTTCGTTCCAACTAGACACATTTGAGGAATACTTGTTGCGTAATTTTTACATTTTAAGATTAAAAACTTTTAAAACTAGAGCAAATTCAAATATAAAATAGATAATACAGTTTTTGCTGTGTAAATGAATCCCTTAATTTAAATGCAATTTCTCCTCCCATGAATACTCACTTAAAAAAAAATCGTTTCAATATTTCGATATGCTAAAAAAAGAAAATACAAACTCATTATTTATTTATTCTATTCGTTTTTGTTAAAGAACATTCAGTTTTAGATTGAAAATATTTGCGTGTTCACTTTTCGTATGAAGAAAGAAATTACTTTACACCCGAATCCTAATTCCTTATGCCTGTACTTGACGGATTTAAACATTTACGTTTAAAAAAAACAGAATAAAAATAGAAAGCAATATTAAATTATAATAAAATTCACATTAAAAGCAGAAAAATATCAAGCTAATAATTTGTGTGAGATGAAATTCAACGTCTTTTTAAAAAAGCTCCCTACAAATTCGTATCAATAGAAGAAACACATACGAATGCCTATATTTGTTATCTAATCGAAATGATTGAATATAATACCAAAATAATTTACCACGGTTTAAAATCATTAAGCAAAAGTAAAATCATTGAAAAACTTGAAAACCTTCAACACCAAATTCTTTTACAGAGCAAAACCAACGACATTTATATACATAAAAAAAAAACTAACTTACCGATAACATAATCATACTCGGAGTCGAAAGTACTTGACAATTTAGGACAAAAATTGGCGTAGGTACCAAAGTAGTAGAGAAGCCTGAAAAGCATATTCTTGCCCGGTGTAATCATGATGAGTCCCACGCTTAAACCAGAATGTTGAAGAGCGAAAAGAGATCCCCCAGTGAAGGTAGAGTTCCGTGGAAGAACCTGAAAGTAACTTTTCGGGATTGGGACTTGGGTATTTATACCAATCTTGGTACACTGGGTAGGAGGGAAGAGGGCTCTATCTATGTTTGTTATTTCTATTGTAGCATTGGATAACGAAAGGTGAGTGGCTGGAGACTTGTCCAATGGTATACAAGATAGGTTTTGCTGATAAAAAATATTGGAGGGTGGTCAACTATTGGAGCCCCCTCCCCTCCCCATCTTTCTTATTCTTGTTAGGCGTCAATAATCTTTATCATATTTTTGTCAATAAATAGTTAAAATATAATCACACGTTAAATATTATGTTATTTTAAATACATCTATTTTAAAATAAATCAAATTATTAATCTTTTTGGGGGAAATTATTTAAGAACCCCCTTTTAATTATTCCCCTATTTGTTGATTTCAATACTATAATTTTGCATTCAATGATCCCATGCATTTTCTTGTATTGGGAAAAAAATGTATTGATGTAATTTTGAATAGCGAAGTAGATCAAATCATGAAATGTTGGGAAATCATCAAAGATAGAAAAAAAAACAATTTTTCGTCAAATATGTATTTTTTAAAAATTTGAGATATGAATAACTGAGTTGAATAGTGTTTTACAATAAATATGTTATTGTTGATTTCTTAAATATGTCATTTTTCATTCAAATTGAAAACAGAAAAAATAAACTACAAATATTAAATCTGAGTAAAATTTTACGTTATCTCCTTCTCTTTTTGATTTTTGCTTACTTCTAAAATCAAGACAGCTGCCTGTTTACTAAAATTCTTATTTCGAGTTTTTGAATTACATAGAGAAGTTTCTTTTAACTGGTCCAGATTGGGTTTGAAAAATACTTACAAAAAAAAACCAGAAAATGTATCTTGCAGTCATTCTCACAGTCAATATTCCTTTCCATGTTTTACCATTAAGTTTTATTGCTGTATCGTGAAAAGTCTCAAGTCTATATTTTAACATGGAAGTTGAATTATGAATTCATTATTGTACTCTTTAAACACCGTAATTTAACTTGAGACATGTTAACATTGCAAAGAAAGAAACTATGTATTAAAATACATTAAAGATTATCTATTAGGTACGAGTTAATTACTCAGAAAATTTTTGAAGCTTTTAGTATTAAGTTATGTGTTTCGATGAAAACGTGAATAGTTGTTATCAAAACTTGAAGTATGTTAGTTTCAGGAATTGATTCATTCAAAACATGATAATCAATATATATTACAAAGTTTTCGGTTTTAATCCATTTTTTTTAAATCTAAAAGGATTTCTTAAATATATAGTACTTAAACAGAATCATAAGAAATTTCCTCCATGTATATGTAATTCTTTTGAGGAATGCAACTTTTTTTAATCGTTCCTAATTTCAGGGTTATTGTAGAAAGGGGTTAAACATTGTCCGAGCTCTGAAATCGATAAGAGAAGTTCAAATAATATTCACATAGATATATAGAACTGAAGTTTAACTCACCCGCCCCACCAAAAAAAGCTGGAAGAAATATATACATATACCGAATTATATTCTATAGATTTCGATTTGAATTATATATATACAAAAATACATAAAGATTGAGCGCAATTTTTAGATAAGTTACCCTTTTCTTGTAATGGATTTATCCATTATTTTCAAAGGTTTTCGATCAATATTATTAACATAAAGAGAGAGAGAGGTGAAAGTTGGCTGGCCAAAACATGTTCAACCCCATTTTTATGTAAATTATTTTATATATAAGAGTTGTCCTAAATCAGCAATGTTTATTATATTGTAGCATTCATATATTTATACACACACACACACATTTTTAAATTCTATTATTTTTATAATTTCTAATATATTCTTTGTAAAATCTTATGTCTGGTTTATCTTACAATTTTGGTTTTTCTTAGCTTTGATGATTATTGATTATTCATCTGCCTATAGTAAAGAAATTTAACATTATAAATATATATATATATATAAATCCCAGGTCATATTACTGTAATATTTTTCATTTTAATATCTTGTGAACTGTTAATTTTTTAATTACTTAAGGTATTACGGTTCTAAGGCTGTTTTGTGTACGTGTGTCAACTAAAAGTAATATTTTGAGAAAATAAAACGAAAAAATCAACTAAGTGACTGATTTAATACTTTGAACTCTATGGTATTAACTTGTTATCATCTGAAGTTTTTAAAAGTAACTTTAGTTTTAAATCCTATTATTGAAAAATTTAATAGGAAATATTTTGTTTCTTTACTTTAATTTTAGTAAAATTGCAATGGAGGATGAAAATTCTTCCACAAGTGGATATTTTTAAACGAGAAATCACAATAAATACAATTCTTTCCCTCCATTCCCCCCCAGTATAATCCAAAATATTTAGTCAACTCCCCTTACTTACAACTTCCTCCATTTCCCCCTCTTTTTTCCCTAGTCATTTTCCAATTCGGATGGAAACGGTTCCAACTGGTTGTGATGACTCCAAAAAGACTATTTGTTCCTCTCCAGTTTCGCCAAAGAAGAGGGAAAAGAACCAAGATTCAAAAGCATAGTTTTAGGTTTCTGAAGAAAATTTGCTTTTTGACCTGAACATGAAGTTCAAAGTGATTCGGTTAAATTTTTCCTAAAATGAATCAATGCATTAAACTACGGTTCGAATTATTCACCTATAATTAATATAGTCTAACAGAAAGATAATCTTATATCGAATTTATAGGGCTAGTTTTAGATTGCTGCCAATGCATATAAAAAGCAAAACAAATCTAATATTAAAGTTATCCTTGTGCGATACTAAATATCAGAATTCATTTGATCAGTTAAAAAATTACCCTAATTTAATATCATAATATGTGATTTTGACACCGAATAAATAAACAATCATAAAATGTAGAATTCTACTGATTACTCATTAACTTGATTGAGAAGCTTGACTTTATATTTTATTTGTGAACATATACAACAAAATTTGGTACTTGAGAAACATAACGTACGAAAAAGTTAAGTGAAAGGCCAAAACTTAATTGCACATCTATTAACTTAATGTAAATTTATAGTAACTACTGAGAACAAAATATTAAATTTATGGTAAAATTCTGTGAAAATGTAAATGAAAATCTCTATTAAAATATAAAAAATGCATTGAAATGGTTTAATGATTGTAGTTTTATATTGGAGAACAGTAAAAAAATAGATAAACGCTTCCGTATAAAAGTTAATTTTATTACTTTTTAGCGAAAAGAAAAGCATACTTTTTTTTGATTTAGCGCTTTAATAAAATTTCATTCCTAGAATCAAATATAATTCATTATGCATATAAAAGTTATTATTCCCAAAGTATATAATTTTAAAAGCAAAAGAAATACAGCTATTAAAATTAAATAGTATTAATAAATACATTTATATTTCAGGAGGGATTTGCTTTTCCTATAAAACGTAAATAAAAATAAAATAAAAACAGAAACTTATATTGATTACTTTAAATAAAAAAAAAATTATTTACGATTATAAAATGTGTTGTATTTCATAATCGTAATAAACACCTACATCAGGTATGAAAGAATAAAAGTTTTCTGTGCTATATATAAAGTTTTCTCGTCTCTTTTTTCTTATTCAACAACTTTTTTAACCGAAAAAAAATCGAACAAAATTAATAATAAAAGAAGAAGAGAAGAATAACAAATATAATGTTAAATGACATTTTCCGTTTTAAAAATAAAACCCAACAGTTATAAGTGCAAATATGTAAAAATACAACACAGAAGATATTTGTGTCAATATTGAAATGCACTTCAACAGTAATCTTTGGTTCCCCGAGAATTATCACCACAATATAGAATATCACCACAATGGTCAAAATTCTCACGTAGGCACTTGACCACTTGTTTCCACAACGACTCAACTCCCCCTTTCTACACCCCCCTTTTCTGAGTATAGATAAGGGTTGAATGAAGGCAAAAATCGCTTATTCTTGTACCTCGTACTTTGTCACTGATTTGTAGTTTGCATTTAATAGCAATTTGGTGATAAATTTTGTTTTCCAGTATAAAATGCAAACATGGTTAAAAAGGGAGAGCGATTTAGCTACATAAGTACACTTATAGGCTGCTAAATTGAGCAAGAGTTATATGAAAGAGTTTTGAAAAAAGTTCACACGTGCGGCCATAATTTCACTTTAGCAAAAGAAGAAAGAAGCCATGTCAGAAAAAGTACTATTCAGGAAAATACGCATACTGTATTTGACATTCAAACGAAATCAGTGCAAAATTTTGAATCCTTTTCGTACCGTTACATGAAATTCCCTGACTATATGTTCAAAAATGTTCTTTGAGACAAATTGCAATAAAGAAAAACATATTTTTGTGTACAGTAATTTTGATGCATAAGAATCATGAGAGAACGGAACCTATTCCACAGATATCTTTAAGTATGCATGAATTATTTTTATCTCTAAATAAAATAAATTAATATCGATTACAGAAAAGTTTTAAGAAAATACTAGACTTTCAGCTAAATTATTTGTAAACCTAATTTATCCTACAACTTGAATTATGTATACATTTGTATAAATTTAATAAAAAATCAAAATATATTTTATATCTTTTCTTTTTTTCTTTTTCTCTTTCTCTTTTTGAAGTAAGAACATACAGCAATAATGAAAATAAAACAAACTTTTTCAAACAATTTATTAAAAGTGAATAAAATAGCTAGCTATTTCTTCAAGTGAATAAATAATTAAATACTGTTTCTGAAGTATTAATCCTGAAAAGATGCTTTCGCTAGATCATTATTCCAAAAAAATATTTGAATGCTCTGATTCCAATATCTCAAATTTCTTTGTAAAAAATCTTTTGTACGAACACAGTAAAAAAGTCTAAATCCAACCATTTAGGCAAACTTAGTTGTTCATATTCCTTTATTCGAATATTTATCCCAATATCCAGTAACACGATAATGCAATTCATTTGAATATCAAATGGTTATGAGCAAAAAATGCATCGAGTTTGGGTTTTTGTATGTATATAATACATAACTTTAATAATTTCACAGTAAAATTTTAAGCTTGTGAAATACTAGTATTTGCTTATAAATTTAAGAATAAAAAAAATATTAACTTTAACTCATGTCAACGTTTTCATTAAATCTTCAAAATTCTTCAGAAATAGTTAAAAATTAATTTTGAAAGTTAACAAAAAATTATACATCATCTCATTGATAAATTGCAGCTAATGAAGAATTTTTTGAAGTCGTTCGAAAGTTCATTCAAGTTCGAAGAAGCAAATTTGTACAGTAATTGAAAATGTCTTTCTATTCACCAATCTTATAAAAATTACTATAAATGCATAAAACAATTTCATTGTATAAATTTTCAGTTATCATTGTTTAATTATATTTAATAACTTCGTAAAACAGGTTAAAATACGTAAGCCAATAGAAAAAAAGATAACTGAAGCAATAATCACTTTTTCATTTCGTGACTTAATGGAAGGAGATTTTTTTGTCATTTACATGCAAAAAATAAGGAAAAGTGTCATTCTCATACGACATGAAAACAAACAGGATTAGATGACGAGGTCGGCAATTAAATTGCCACCCTACTTTACAACTTTGAACTTTAATATATTTAAAGTTTTCTAAAAAGTAGTTTTAGTTACTCATAGATATCTTTATAGGTAAGAGAGTTCTATATTTAAAATGATTGGCTGAGAAAAAATTACTAATTTGTTGGTAGCTTCTGAAGTTTACTGTACCATTGGTAACTAAGAATTGAAAATAAATAAAACTTCAGATACATTTTTAGCTAATTTTTTTTTAACGTTCTGTGGAAGTGTAAGGAATTTTTAAGAAATCATTGAAATTTGCTTATGAACTTTTGTTCATTACATGCAATAAGATCTACAACTGTTTTAACTTGAAATTGTGCTTAAATAAAAAAAAAAAAAACGATTTATTCAACTAGTATTCAAAGAAATTCAATTAACTTGAAATTTCTTATCGCTATTTACTTTTGCTTATTAAGATCATACATAGCTTATCTAAAATTAAATTATCTATGATTAATAATAAATGACCTCTAAGAAATTATCTTAGGAATTTAGATCAGTGCACTCGAAAATTTCTAGGGGGAATTTCTAGGTTTGGGTCTACGTGTGGTTGATCTGGAGCTGATTTCAAGCCATCCTATTGATAAACAAAGTAACAAGGTTGAAGGGGGCTAGAAAGCGTCTTTTGCAGTTTCAACCGGGCGGGAAAAAAACTCGACTACGTGCAGCCATTCCTATTGGTTGATTTTCCCCCGCGTCCAGGTGAGTAGAATTCAGCCAAATCTCGCCATGTGTTCGTCTTGGCGTGGTTGAAAGATAACTGAGAAATAGAAGTTTCGTTTTCAACTCTAAAAAAAGGACTTTTTTTCAAAAGAATAATCGAACGCGTGATTTAAGATATTTACGAAATATTGTTTATAAATTAGAACATTCATTATGTTAAAAATGCTTTATATTAAAATAAGAGTTAATTTGATTTCAGAATTAATGAATTCAGAAATAAATCTGTATCTGCAACATCGAATACATCAGTGTTGTACTTATAAAATATTTTTAAATTAGATACATATTTTTTTGAATAAGTGTCTAATGTAAGGTTTTTGCCTTTTAAACACATGATAGCCTAAAAAGTAAATATGAAAAATGAATTAAAAAGCAAAGAAATCTGAAATAATACACAATTATTTCCTAAGTATGATTGAAATTGATGAATTGTAATCTTGGGTTGAAATGTCCGTTACTAGGATTGAAAAAATTTCATATTCAAACTTAAAATTACTTTCTTTTCAGTTTCTTATTGGAACGAATAAAGGCTTTTACCCAACATTTTACTTTCACATATTTAATTCATTACAAATTCCACTATATGAAATGATAAAAATTTTGTTTGCTCATAAGTAAGAGATATTTCATTACTCCATATATTTGTAGCTTGATTATCGACCCGAATATCACAAATACTCGGAAAAATCCAATCTAAGTTATTTATCACAAGTATAAATATTTATCAGAAGTTAATATACGCTAGATATTTATTTGCTATTCTTATTACAATATTTCTTAGATTTTTCTCATTGAGTGTTCCATATTTAGTTGGTATTCATATTGCTAACACACGCAAGAACAAGAGTATATTTTAAAATAATTTAGATCTATATATATCACTATTGTAATGGTAATTTTTGTCATCGGATTGTAATGGTAATACCCACTCATTTTTTCCCAACTGTCATCAGAAAGAATCATTACTTTGTATTCATTTTTATAAATTATCATAATCTATAATATACTATAAAGAACATGATTCTTTATTCCTATAAAAATATTTCATCTATTATATATATATATAATTTCAGTTTTTATTAATATATTATTTAGCACCACCTTGAAATTGATAAAATATAGAGAGATACCTAAAACACCAAAAATATTCAACGCATAATTCAAATGAATTGTTACTTAAATATGTAAGCCCCCTTATCTTTTTTCCCTTTTCATAAGCAAACGAAAACATCATTTTATTCCATTCTAATTTTGATATAAAAATTTTATTTGTAGAGTTATCGACACAGACTTTACTGGGAAATATGTTATATAACATCTCATTGTGACTCGGTCTTCTTTAGAAGTACTTCGGCTTTGAGATGTATTTATATTAAAAATACTTTACATTACTTTATATATATATAAACTTTTTAGTTTACAACTGTACACAATGGCGAATTTATTTAAAATCAATGTAAAACAATAACGTATGACAAACAACAAACTGTATTTTTAATTTAAGTATTAATGTGGTAATTTAAAATTTTTGTTTTGAAATTTATATAATAATTTAAACAAAACTTCCTATTAACCCTTATATATCGACTATATATATACATATACATATATATATATACATATATATATACATATATATATATATACATATATATAATATATATATATACAAATGTTACAGTTTTAAATATTTAAAGCTTTTAAATGATTATTTTAATGTTAAGCAAAGGTAGATTCTTGACAGCATTATAATGTAATACATAAACGAATGCTGCAATAGAATGTTAATTTATTTCCTCTCGATGATAGGAATTTTGTTTAATTTTCATGTAAATAATCTCCAAAATTAAATGTGCCTTATGACAATTAAGATGTTATTCCTTACCCTTTGATATTGCCAATGCTAAATAAGAAAAAAAGCATTTCATAGGAATTCAAAGTGTTAATTTCTTATCTTTAAGATCTTACTTCTTTTGCAAAAACACAGAATTTTTGCTTGAGTTATGGATATACTTTACATATACGTATATCTCTATCTCTCTATCCATATCTCTCTCTATCTCTCTATCCATATCTCTCTCTATCTCTCTATCCATATCTCATATACTCTATCTATACATATATACATATCCATATCTCTCTCTATCTATATACTATACATATCCATATACATCTCTACATATATACATCTATATATACATATATACTCTATATACCATATCTATACTCTCTATCTATACATATATACTCTATCCATATCTCTCTACATCTATCTCTCTATCCATATATCTCTCTATCTCTCTATCCATATATCTCTCTATCTCTCTATCCATATATCAAACAAGAAACTCTAAGTATCTCTTTGTTTTGATCCATATATAATTTAAACAAAACTTCTCTATCTCTCTATCCATATATCGACTTCAAATATTACAGTTTTAAATATTTAAAACTTTAAATGATTATTTTAATGTTAAGCAAAGATTTCTCTCTATCCATATATCTCTATATATTTGTATCTATCTATATGTATATATCTGTATGTATATATCTGTGTGTGTATGTATGTATATATAAACATTATGCCTTTTGTTCTTAATCTATTTCAGAATTTAAGCTTCTCTCTTTCTATGTGATTTAATAATTAATCAATATGATAAAACAAATAACAATAATGAGCAATTTATAATATATAGAGTGCTCACCGCAATAGATTCTTGTTTTCCATGATAGTCAAAAAAATTCACCAAAATTTTAATTTCATTGGTATAAAAAAAATTAATGCTGAAAAAGTAGACAACAGCAGAAACAAATTTTAAATGTAGACATTTAACATACAAAAACTATGTTTTTCAATTGTTTTTAAGGTTTATACAAAAATTATTTTTATTAGTCAATCGATACAAAGCATTATAGTTTTGTGGAATTAAAATCGATTTAGATTTGCATTCTATGTGCTACTTACTTTTCCAATTCTTAAAACTAAAATAAGTGCTTCATTTAGGATCGCCAATCAAAAGAGTTTAAAAAATACAAGTCTTAAAAGTGTTTCGCCAACTTTCAAACCAAGGGTTACAATATTTGAAACTTCATTCACAAGTTTTTATTTTACCGCCATGCCATGGAAGGAAAACGTTCATGTGTTTATAAACATTAGTTTTGACCATTTTCTTGACAGGAATACATGTGAATTTGGCTAGAATAATTGAGAAATGTTTTAAAGAACTACGGAAAATTAATGAATTTTGTAAATTTAATGACTGTCCTACTGTGCCCTGGATTTTAATAAAATTTCAAATCATGTCAGCGCTAATAAACAGAGATTATTTTCTTTGTTTTTACTAAGTTTCCCATGATACAAGGTATAGTCTAGAGATTTTCCTTAACATAAATCCTAAAAAATGTTGAAATATTTAAAATTTAACAAAATATTTATATTAAATTTTTCGTTTGTGAGAAGAATAATAACCCTATTTTTTATATTGTAATGTTATCATTTTGTTTATATGAATAGGAATATGAATATGCTATGTTCTGTGCATCTCACAGTTGGATAATAATTTTCTTATTACGATTTTTAAAAATAATTTTAATATAGACGGGAAACTGGCGAATTACATGAGACATCATTTTAACTGATTTATGTCACAGTGGTTTCCTCTTCCAATCGAAACTGTTCCTATGTCATATTACTGTTATTACATTGTTTTCAAAATTAAATGTTTGAAATGAAACAGAAATAGTGCATTTTGATAGTTACGATATCTCAATTCAGTTTTCCAGGGATATTATGTCTCAAAAAACTAAAATATGTAGCTATTATTTCTGAAACATCAATCAATCAAAAATAAAGATGTGTGTATTTCCAAACTTATAAACAACCATTTAAACTTCTGAAATGTGATTAATAAAAATGACCTAAATGAAATATATATGAGAAAAAAATATGAAAATATTGTAATAGTTACTATATTCAATACTACATATCAGAGTATCCACAGAATACTCTCTCCTAAATTTTAAATGTTCATAAAGAAAACCTAAAGCTCTTAATAAACTGACGGAAGAAATATACAAATAGATCCATTTTATTTAAGGAATGTGTATTTATGTAAATGCACAACTGTAGATTATTAGAAGATTTGGGAATTAGTGCATAAATAAAGCCCTTAAGGTATCCGACTACGTTCGGAACCATGATTTTGCAAAAGCGTATAAAAGGATAAAATTTATGATATTTAGTGTCACTTAGATTAGAAAATGTATACAAAATTGTTTTAAGAATATTATTACAATAAAAAATTATTTAAGTACAATATTTTAACAAAAAAATCTAATTTCGATACTTTTTGCAAAACTTACAGCTCCAGATATACAATATAAAAGTTCTATTTATCATAATCTTCATTAATTCGATCTTTCATTCTTATAAACAAATAATTTAACCTATAATTCTATTGTGAAAGGAATACACATCTGTTATGCTGAGAGGGAAATTCTTTCAAATATTACAACTTTTTCTTAGTGATTATTGATCATTATATGTATGTTTTACATTTCGGGTTTCTTTATTGTACATCAATTCATAACTGCATTCATTGCATATAAGTTGGACTTCACCACATAATTCAGAATTTTCAGACTCCTGATTGGGAATAATATCCTTTAGCAAACAATTTTCTGACTTACTTATGAATTTCTATGTAAAGAACTTGATCTGATGTAAGTATAGCAAAAACAAAAGTGTAAGCCACAATGATACCTTGTGAAGATATTGAAAAAATCTGTCAATATGTTTCCTTCGGTTTTTAACACAATAGTTGTTTTTGATTGAATGCAATACTATTTATATTTATATATTTTGAATCAAATGACTCTAAAAATATTATTTATTCCATTTTAATTTGAAGTAACAATTAGCTATGCTTTTTTACAATGGCGCAGCTAGCTCTGAGGGCGCCCTTTTTTAGATATAGATGCCTGGTTAGTGGATTGTAGTTACCCATGTTGAGCCCCTGTAGCTTGGGAGGCCTGTATCATTGATACGGCGGTAGCTACGCCCCTGTGTTTATATCATAATAATTTATAAATGAATAAAGTAAGATTGACTTATAGTAAAGATATTAATATTATTGGAAAGTATAAACTCATTGTGCAACATTTTTTTATTGCAGTATTATTATTTTCGTTTCATTATATGTTTCGAGTTTTTTTTTGTTTCTGAATTCGATTTTTAGCACCAAAATGAATTTATTAATTGACTCAGTGGAACCCCCCCCCCTGGTCTAACCTTGAACACCAAGATTAATTTGAGGCAAAGAACCACGAAGAGCCATTTTGAATAATAATATTTATTTATTATATAATTTTCTCAAAAAAATCTCTGATAACATATAATACGATAATGTTACGTCGCTTAAAGGGATTTGCCTTTATATTAAATTAAATTACGAATTATGAAATTAATTAATAATTACGCTCAAGATCAAGCAAGATCTACCGAAATAGGAGATCCGAGAAATACACGTACTCGAATTCCTAACTTTCATTAACTTTAACTAAGTCGCTTAAACTGACGCGCTTATTTTAAGCGTACGTAAATTATATTTACCGCTGGCTTATATCAGCCTTCTGGTACGTCTAGCAGCACGTCTTCACGAATCTAATCTCCTTGAATCTTCTAAAAATGCGTTTAAAGTTGCTGGCTCAATAGCCTTCCATCATCTCTTTGCTATCTCACAACGCTCGACTTAAATACCTTATCTAATTTGAATATCCCGTTCATCGTTTTGGAGTTGATTGGAAATAAACGCGAATTTATATTTCCCAAAAAGACGCCTAGACAGATTAGTGGAAAGCTTCCGTACAGATTCGTCACAACTCAGTGTTCTATTTAGAATTTCAGCATTGATACGAAACTTATAACAAAAATGACAGGTTGAATTTTTTTAAAAAAAAAATAATAAATTTCAAGAATAGTTTGAAAGTTCTAAACAGTTGGATAAATGAATAGGTTCATGTTTAGACTTCTGAATGAAATGAGAGCTTAAAAAAGTAGCAATATGAGAGCTAATTAAATTGTTTTTACATATATATAGGAAATACTAGCTGGTAAACCTATTCTTCGCACAGGTGAACTGAAAAATTAAACAACACAGATAGAAAGAAAAAGAAATTTTTAATGAGTTAATTTTATGTGAATTGAAAATTAAACAAAAAAGCTTTTTGCATATCTCAGCTAAACAAAAAAAAACACCTTTATTAAATTTTAAGTATGTAGATCTAATAGCTGATAAAAAGGATTTTTTTTATTTATAATTCCTCGTAACACTCTTGAGGGTCGATTTTTCAAAATACCTCCCTAAGATGATCTCTGCTCACTAAAAGTAACACATTGTTAAAAGTTTTGCGTAATGAACGCTTAAAGTAGTGTAAATAATTTATATCTGAAAGTGTAATACATTAATATTACTTTATGTTGCATTTATTTTATTTTAAAATTGTAATATTCGCAAGCAACGCCGTTTCTTAAATTATAATGGCGATTAAATGAAAAACATAGCGAAATGTTAACGATAGAGTCAAGTTGGCAAATGCCTAGCTACTTTCGTAGCTCGAGCTTTATTAGAGCTTTGTAAGACCCGCCGTGTAGGGGCCCGATGCACGTTATTACTTTATCCAACCGCATTATGATTTACTGCAGTTTTTTTCGTACAATATATTTTTTGGATCACTACATTTACAAATTAAGGGATATACATAAACAAAATACTCCACTTTGGAAAATTTAATCCGTTACAGCTAATAAATTAATTAAAGATATTCCACTGTAAAATTAATTATATATACCATTCACTTAAAAAAAGTAGTCAAATCATTTTCTAAGGTCTTCATTAACATACAAAAACATAAGACACTTAAATTTTGACAAACTATTTTTTCCGCTAAAATACTCATCATGGAACCCGTGTGCTGCCATATATCTTGGAAGAGTGGATTTCAAAGAATATTCCTGCTAAGTATTGGTAGAATATTCCTTCTAAGTTGGTGTAGTGTGGTAGTTAGGAGAAGAGGGTGCCAGCTCAGGTGTCGTCCACGTCACTTGACCATGGTTCAAAATTACGGGATCCGTTGCCAAAAGCCCTCGTGTAACTGAACAGTGCGACATTAATATTCACTCACTCTCACACTCCAAAAAATATAGTACAGTAGTTATTGCGTTTTTAAGTATAAAAATAATTATATTTGCCTATTCAATTAAAATAATAGCGTTATAATTAACTACCAATCACAAACAAATTTTGAAAATTTGTCCAAATGATGCAGTGTGAAAGAGAAAGTTTATTTACTTTAAGTATCAGAACTGATAAAAGCATTTATTTGGAAAAAGATAAATTTCTTACTACCAAATATGCATAATAAAATCACAAAAAAACATTAAAATAAAGAGAGATTTATAACAACCTCTCCATTCAAAACTTAA
The DNA here is from genome assembly GCA_019973935.1 of Trichonephila clavipes. NCBI lineage: Eukaryota > Metazoa > Arthropoda > Arachnida > Araneae > Nephilidae > Trichonephila > Trichonephila clavipes. The sequence goes on along the minus strand of BMAU01018568.1, from coordinate 4,612,026 downwards.
TTTATTCTGAAATAAAAAAATAGGTATTATATGCTGATCAGTGGAATTAATTAGAAGCGAGCACCTTGCGTAGCCAAAAAAAAAAAAGTTCTTTCACAAACAAAAGATAGATATATGCTGAAGTGGGCTTTTTTTTACTTGCAGATGACAGAATTTTTTCCTTCTTTGACAAATATCGTTATATTTTGGACACTTCATACAATATCTTTATAAATTATAGTCTATGCTATAAATTATAGCCTATGTGCTATTCTGATGTATAAGTTATATTACTGTAAAGTTTCATTAAAATCCATTCAGTTGTTTTAGACTCACAAAGATACTCACAAACTTTCGCATTTATAATATATGTTAGATGTAAACGAGAATCAATAGTCTAGGCATACTTCAACTTAATTTGTAAAAATGGAACATCTTGAAATGGAAGGTGAGACATTAAGTTGTTTGTTACTGAGTGACTGAGTGAGTGAGTGAATATTAACGTCACACTCTTCAGCTACACGAGGGCTTTTGGCTACGGACTTCGTAATTATGAACACGAGTCAAGTGACGAGGACGACACCTGAGCTGTCACTCACCTCTCTCTTAATTACTAGATCACACCAACGGGAGGACGTTTGAGCTCTCCACAGATTTAACGTGCATCGCTCCCCTACACGACGAGTCTTTAGTGGTACTAGGCTAAAACTCGCGACATTGCAGCCTCGATCCGATACCTTGAACACTAGGCTACTGCTGTTTGTTACTGAACAAACCTACGTTGATTTATTTTAATTTTGCCTTCGAGAAACTGCTATCAGATATAATATAAGGAAGTAAATCACTTTTCCTGGGACTCCTAAACTGATTTGGAAATCACTCAGCCTCAACAACTTAAAATCGTTAGTCAAGCAATTACACTTCACCAAAAAGTGCATGAATTTTGGGACTTAGAGTGTCGATTCAGCAAATCAGTGAGTTTGAAATTTTAATTTACTTTTGATTTTCATTTACGACTAATTAAATTTGGCATTTGCTCTTGGATGCATAAACACTAAATTACAGTGATAATGTCCAGCCGTTAAAAATACCTAAAAAAATAGGTGCAGTATTTTTATTCAATAAAAAGATTAGTATTCATATTAATATGCTTCAAAGTATCCGACTACGTTCGGAACTGTGATTTTCAAAAGCGCATAAGCGGACAATTTTCATGATATTTAGTGTCACTTAGATTAGAATATATGCATAAAATTGTTTTAAGGACATTTTGACAAAACATGTTTTATTTAAATACAATATTTTAGCAAAAAATTAACTTAGAATAATCTTTTTTCCAAATATTCTCCTTTTGTGAAAAATGCTTCTATTAGAATAATATTTTGCCTGTGTATAGCTCAGACCTCTGTTCAGAGGTTTAACTAGAATTTTTGAAATATATAACTTAGAAGTGGGATTATTCATATTTTACGATAACAGAGGGGAGCAATTTGAAAAGAAAACCGTGAATGATTATTTCAATTGGTGGTAACTCTGAAAATAATGTGAATTTTTCAAAAATTCTAGTTGAGCCTCTGTACAGAGATCTGAGCTATATACAGACAAAACATTATTATAATAGAACCATTTTTCACAAAAGGAGAACATTTGGGAAAAATATTATTCTAAGTTAATCTTTTGCCAAAATATTGTATTTAAATCATTTTTTTTGTCAAAATTTCCTTAAAACAATTTTATGCATGTATTTTAATCTGAGTGACACTAAATACAATGAAAATTATCCATTTATGCGCTTTTTTAAAATCACGGCTCCGAACGTCGTCGGACACCTTAAACAATAGTACTACATATTATTTTATTTGAAATTACTTTCTCAGCCTTTGAATTTAAATATTGTTGCAAATTAGAACATTAATTTTTATTTATTACTACTCATTCATTGTGTTATGTACATATAATCATATATACTATGCAAACAAATAATACTCATTCCTCTGTATCATATTTTTAACTTAATTTTCCATTGAGTACCTATTTAATTCAGGGTTAAGTTAGCTGAAGAGACATGATCACGGAATCGTAACAGACATTCATTCTGTCGAATCGTGGGTTGGAAACCTGGTTCCATTAACACCCGCTTAGTAGATAAGCTGATGCATGTTAAATCAGTCGAGGCTCAAAGTTGAAGAATGGAGTGCCAGCTGAGATGTGGTCCTCATTATTTGATTGAGGTTTAGAATTACGCGGTTCGTCTCCAGTAGCTCTCTCGCAACTGCAAAACATCATATTGATTAACAATAAGTCAATGAAACTAAAATAATTTTCCTTATAATTTTATTTACGCATATTTGCGAATTATACAGGGCGAGCATAAATGATTCATTCATTTTGAAAAGGCAATAGTTTCAAAAGTATTATGCGTACACAAGTGACAGATATATGAAAAGAGCCACAAACTCACCAAGTTTATACAACCTCAATAATTATTCAATATGTGTCCCTTTGGTGATGTGTCACACATCCGGACGATAATCGAGCTCATTCCGTACATTTTGTAGCACAGTCCTGTCCATTGTCTGCCCTGCAGCACTGGTGCTCGACTAAGGATTGTTGCCTGTGAGTATGGAAGGGGGAGGGGGATAAACAAAGTTCTTAATGTACCTCTATATGAAGAAGTCGCAGTGCGTTCAATAGGAAGATCTGGAAGGCCTAAGTTATTCTCACCAATACGCTCAATTCAGCGATGCTGAAGTTCATCGCATAGGTAATTACGAACTGCGATGTGCCAATGAAAGGATGCCCCGTTAGAATACAAAATCTCTGAAATCAACATTGAATTGTGGGAATAACGACAACTACTATGTATCCTTGTAAACATTACAGGTCAGAGTTTGCTCAGCGAAGAAAAGTAGCCCACACATCTTTGTTTTCTATAATACATAGAAAGCATTCTTAACTTAAATCGTAGCGCAATAACCCATGAGGGCCAAGACCTACTGTGCCCCTCTCAGTATGCGTGACCTTGGGCTCTGAAGTACAAGAGCAGTTGTTTCGGTCAGGTGATCAGTCTGGTGTGAACCCCCCTGTGTTAAGTTCCCAAGCAAGCTTGACACTCATTTATCGACCCACTGAACGGATGAAAGGCTGAGTCGACCTTGCCCAACCCAGGGTTTGAATCTCGGACCTATGGTGTAGAAGTGCGATGCACTACCACTCAGCCACTGGGCATCAGAAAACATTCCCTTTTGACAAATCTTTCAATTGTCACTACACATAGATTTTCTTTGCCACTGAATTGTACATTATGGCGATTCATATTCCCGGATATAAGTGAAACGTTGCTTCTTCAATGAATATCAACTTGGTGGCGAAATATTTATTCTCCAATGTTTCCTGAATGTTGACTCAAAAATATAGTCGATTAGCATAAACTTGGAGAGTTTGTGGTTCTTTTCACATTTGTCTTTCTTCTGTATACGTGCACTATTTTTGAAAGCAGAGCTTTTTTAAAACGAGTGATTCATTTATATTAGCCCTGTATAAAAGAGGTCTGTGAAAGAAATCCATCTAAGAAGGGATCATTACTCTAATAGTGGAAAAGGGATTTATGGAACACACACAAAAGAACTTCTTCATTGGGATAAACTTACGATCAATCTAAGAAAATGAGTATAGAAGAGATATGAATATGAATACTCCTCTCTCTCTACTTTCTTAATAGTTAACAGTAATATCATACTGATATACAAAATTATATAGGAAAATGTACCTATTTAGTTTAATGTCTCTCTTGAAATTAACAAAACGACTACTAAAAAAAACAATAATGCTCCTAAGTGAAGATGGAAATTTTTAGTATGCGGTCTGTACATTTAACACACAAAATATTTTTAAATTCATATACTTATTTCCACATTTTTTCCATTCGCACATCCCCCAGTAACTTTCTTTCTTTCTTTTTTGCAATGTTTTCCCCAAAATTTAAAAAATGCAAACAGACAGCAGTTAACAACATTTAACTTGACTTAACTCAGGGGCGCAACAACCCATGAGGACCAAGACCTACTGTACCCAACTCAGTATACGTAATCTTGGGCCCAAAGGTGCGTGAGGTCAGGTGGTCAGTCTGACGTGAAACTCCCAGTGTTAAGTTCACAAGCAAGCTTGGTACTCATTTATCAATCCACTGAAGGGATGAAAGGCTGAGTTAACCTTCCCAGCCCGGGGATTGAATCTCCGTCCTGTGGTGTGATAGTGCGATGCACTAATCATTCAGCCACTGGGCTATTAACAATATTTAGATAATGAATAATAAGATAATGTGGAGAATTATTTCGAGGCTTTTCTCGTGTGCAAATTTCTAGAGATATTAATTACACCGGCGCTTTTTATGGAGACCGCTTAATGAGACCAGATCCACAAATAGAAGACCTTTGCAAGTTCAAGAGCCGCGATAATAGATAAAAATCAGTGTTAGTCCGTTACTATGAGGCGTAACAGAATTGCGACAACTTTTTACCCGTCTCGTGTAATCCATGAGCCACAGGAATCCGTTTCTAGAAAGCTATATGAGAGATATATTTTGTGTTTTTTTTTCACTTATGCGCATAGAACTCGTTTAAGTTCGTGGCAGAAAATGTGGACATTAGAGCGGGGTAACATGTTATGGTTATTTCACGAAGTTTCTCTCTCAAAACAACTTGGAATTGTTTACTTTAAAGTTTTGTTGAAAGTTTAATCGGCATTTTCTTTCCATTGAATGAGTGAGTGAGCATTTATTAATGTCACACTATAAAACAACATGAGGGGTGTTGGCGACTAATGTTGCAATTTTGTACCACGGTCAAGTGACGAGGACGACACACGAGTGCATCAACCTGTCTAATCAGCATATCTTCAATGGCACTAGGATTCGTACTCATGATATGCTAGATTCTAATCAATGACCATGACTACAAAACTACCTTGGCCTTTTATACTATAGAAGGAAATGTAATTGAGTTATAGTATACAAAGCGAGGTATATGGTCGATTATATAAAGAGAATTAAATTACACAACTAGAGTGTGAATTAATAGTTATTTTATCAACTATTATATATAAACTAAATCTCGTAGTGAAATCGTCCGTCCTGGTTTCGTTTAGGTTTAGATCCACTTCTGTTACGGTCAGAAGCATCATCAGTTCACTAGATTCAGTGCTGAAGAACTAAAATTCGTTTGGTACTTATAGATAAGTACATTTTAATTATTTAGAATTCGATAGCTTAATTGATCTTCCCCTCATACTTAACTTAACCGAATAATTAAATTGCTTGTTTATTTCAAATGGGCTGCATTTTGGCAGCTAAGCTATTTGCAGACACGGTAATTCCCCAAGAGTGAGAGCTATACTATTGGGGGCACCATCTAGTGGTGGCTCCCACTACCAAATTGTGATATTTGAATTTTTATTCAATTCAAACTCTCGTCGGATGATAAATATTGCCTCGATTTAATTTTGCTGAGACTATCATTACCAAACTGATTTTTAAGGGATTTTTTACATGCCACATAAGCCCCTGACATGCGTGCCTACGATTTTTGCATCCTGAAAATCTATCGACTCCAGTTGGGATCAAACCCGCAACCTTAGGCTTATGGGGTGGACACACTACCTCACAGCCACCAAGTCAACCCGAATAATTAAATAAATAATTTAATTATTGGGGTCGACACCGAGCCGAACCTAGATAACTGGCTAATTTAGGTTCGGCTCGGTTGATTATTTCGTATGTGGTTATTTTTGGAACTTTCTGTAGTGTTGACTTCTACAAAAGCTAGGTCAGGTTCGAGTCAAATTCTTACGAGTGTGGAACCCTGTACAATAGCGTAAACAGACCTCTCTCATGGAGGAGGGAGGGCTTACATTCTAAAAAACATGTAGACGATAAGAACTAAGGGTAAAAATTAAAATCTGTTGTTCTGCTAGAGAAAGGTTGAACCCTCAAGTCCCATCGCAAGTCTAGAGTCAGTATGGCACTGACTCCAGAAAATTAGCCAGTCAGACTTAGAGGTAAGCATTTTGTGTGTTCACAAATAAGTCGAGATTTATCTTCACTACTGAAATTTGACGTACTTTCAAAGATCCACAGGGTAGAAGGCCTGATACCTGTTTAATTTATGAAGTTCGAGGTTCTCCCGTTGGGGGTAATGTAGAGTGAGTGAATGAACATGAACGTTGCACTATTAAGCTACACGAGGGCTTTTGGCGACGGACCACGTAAATTTGAGCCATGGTCAAGTGACGAGGACGACAACTGAGCTGGCATCCCTTTTCCTAACTACCACACCACGCGAATGGGAGAAAGTTCGAGCTCTCGACAGATTGAACGAGCATCGCTCCCCTACACGGCGGGTCTTTAGTGGTACTGGGCTCGAACTCGTAACAAGCCAGCTACGAACCGATACCTTAATCACTATGTTACTCCGGCCACTGGCATAGTGTAAAAGTTTGGAAAGAAGGTATCAGCTTATTTATCTATCCCATCACTTGGTCATAGTTCAAAATTATTAGGGTCGTCGCTAATAGCCTTTAAGTGGCATCACAGTGCAATGAATATTAAAATCAGAACAAATCAAAGTGACGTTCCTTAATCTATAGCAGCGATACACAATCTGTGGCCCGTGGGCCACAAGTCGCCCACCGGACCTTTCTCAGTGGTCCGGTCAGGGTCCATTGCACTAAAATGTTCAATTGTTTCAATAAAAAGCATTAAAAAAATTAGCGAGAAATTCTATCGGTGAAGCAATCAAATATATTAATTTTACTGTCTGTGTCATGCTGGTACGAATTGCGAGGTAACTTTTTTTCTTTTTATAATTGTAACGTTTAATGATAACAAATAACAGTGGAATAACGATCATTTTTTGAGTGAAACCAGTTTTAATTGGGTATGAAAGAATAAAATAAGTCGAGGCTTTGCAACTTTTCCCCAGGTTTAAATACTCAATATTTACATTTTATCTGTCAGTGGGCGTGGTACATCAGCTGATTATTTTTTAAAAATCACTTTAAAATAATTCTATCTTATGGAATGGCTAGTATGTTATATCTTTGGAAAGATCCTGATTTGGAGATTTTAGAAATATCAAAAACTCAAAATTGATTACCCGAAGGTTTTTACGCTACTGACTGTTCTTAATTAACCTCATGTTTTCCAAGCGAAAAATATCTAAAGAATCTATGTTGTTTCAAGGCGATTGAGATCTTGACTATTTCTTTGGAGAAAAACAAGCATGGTTCAACATTTTGTTTGATTTGTCGAGAAAATGTTATATTTAAAAATATATAATTTTACTTGTCACTATACCACTAAGCACTGATCTTTCAATTGTTACTTTTCTTGAGTATCTCAAGACAAGAACAATTGGATTTCTTAAAAAAATCTTTGTAACAGCAACAAAATAATTTGTCGGTGGTGATATCACAAAATGTATATATAGCAAAAGCATCCTATAAAGCTTGCTACATTATATATATTGTTAAACATATGAAAATGTTAAAGATAAACATATGAATCAATACAGAAATTGTTAGAGTGCTTCTTAAATTCTTTCGATGCACTCTTTGATAAATTCTGTTATTTGTTGAGATATTTTTTTTATTAAAATCAAAAAGTATTTGAATAAATTGAAACAAAAATGCACACGCGAGTCTGAACTTATTTTAAACAAATAATACTGATTTCAGACCGGAATTCAGAAAAAAAAACTCTTTGCCACACCTCCCTGCACTTGACAAATTATTATCTGAAACAAAAATAAGTGAGGTTTTTTCAAAAGAAAAAAAAATTGTCAAAGTATAAAAAACTTTGTTTATATGACAGTAGAATGCAATCAAGGGGTTTGGGATCATTGATGAAAGGAAATCGAAACTATCCCCAACTGGGTAAAAATTTGCGAAACCTTTTTTTGTCAGTAGAGTTTGATAGAGTTGAATATAGCTTTAAAATAAAATCCAAAATTATTAATTTAAACATTTTGATCAATTTTCAGCATTTTAAATATCTTTGATCTTATAGTATCCCCCCATTGATCTTTGTTTCGGCCCGCGTAAAATAAGTGCAATATGTATTTGGCCAGACGGAGAAAAAGGTTGAAAACCCCTGATCTACATAGAGCGGTGATCCGCAACCCACGGTCTGCGGACCGGTGCCGGTCCGTGGATCAAATGGTGCCGGGCCACCTAAAGAACATTAAACTATTCCCATTTTATTTAAAGTGGTACATTTCTCTCGGATTTGCGCAACTTTCCATGGAAATTGTTATTAACAATAAATTAAAATCATTAATTAATTAAAATCATTAAATTGTCCATTGTTAAATCACTTTTATTCATTTTTGGTGTAACTGTATTTTATTCTGAAGGCGTATTTAAATGTAACTAAATTAAAATCGTTAAATCAAAACAATCTGAAATGTAAATAATCAACGTGTCGCACCCTCAGCGGGCCGCGTTAAAATTATCCAACGTTGACCGGTCCGCAGCGATAAAAAGGTTGCGGAGCACTGATCTAGAGGGAACCAGGGATCCACTACACGTCCTCCAGCATCCAAGCTGATGCATAGACGCTCGATATCCTTGCAGCCTCATTTTGGACCGCACAAATCTTCATACCTTTGTCAGAGGTCATGGGACTCCAGTGAACTATGAACTAGAGATGAAATTTTTGGAACCCTGTGTTTGTTTTTTATGGTGTGTAGTTAGCCCTCATTTCAGTTTTATATTCGACAATGTATATCTAGAAGTACTTTACCTAGCCGAAGGATTTCTGTAAAATGCAAATATTCCTCAAAAGGAGTTGCCATCCATGTTTTTGAACCATAACTCTGAGGTGCACATCTGAGATGCTTTTTTCAGAAGCATCTGGGGTTAGAAAACAGAATTGGTGGAGGGAGGGAACTGACTGCCCCAGGGACTCATACGCCTTTTAATTTACAGGATGAGTTATCGTTGTGAAAGCTTTATGAGAGTATAATTGGGGACTCCCCTATTAATGCATTTTTTAATTAAATATTATAACTTCCGTTTTATATATAGATTTTTAAGCATTATACTTTTTTTTTTGCAGCAACTATGTATATATGCTGCAAAATCTTATGTTTCAGAATGGTGCCAAACTGTTTCCTTTAAGTAATATGATCCAAATTATTAGTTCCAGTTGTGGTGTGTGGGTAAAAGATTCCATTATCCTATTATTTTAAAACATGCTTTCATTACCCTACTGTATAGTTGAAGCTATTTTATAACATATGCTACAATTCTAGTACTTTCAGAATGCATTCCATGCACTTGTGTGTTACTTTTACAGTATTTATGTTAAGTATTCTTACTTTCACTGAACAAATTCAATAAAGATGAAAGAATGAAAAAAAATCTGTTTAATATCACAAAATGTGCAAAAGTAATATTTAGTACAGTACTGACTAAAAAACTAGTATTTTTCAACTTCTTTAAAATCGTAAGCGGCACCATTGAGTTTTTTTGATAAAAGCAAAGTGTGACAAACATTTTTACACAAAGGCTTTGCACCTTCTGAGCAGTTGATTGGGAGATTAATTAATTCAGTTAATACAAATATTTATCGATAAAACCAGAAATATATTTTGAGACATTATGAACACAGTTTTAACAAATGCATTCTGTTCTAAATGTATGCGACAATTACAAGAGAATAGGAAAGAAAATAAATAAATATCAGGTAAAAAGAAAATGAGAAGTATAAGTTTATTTAAGCAATAATTCGGGTTTAAAATAATCGAATATTACCGCGGCTTCAACTTTTGATTAATGTTTTAAGTTGCTGAAATTATATGGAAGAGTGAAATGGATAAAGAATGCAGAAACAATTTAGTTCAATTATTTTAAAATCTTTACTGTACTGTGTCATATATAAAAATGTAAATGAATGTGGAAAAAACTTTCAATGTAGCTCCGGCAGAAAGCAGCGATAGCTTCTACGTTCCTGAAGAGCTAATAATCCCCAGCATTCCGGGAATTGTAAATGTTTAACAATGGGACAATGGTTTGTTCTGACAAGCAATAATGATTTTATTCATGAAATAATGTTTGCACTTTTAAGGGATATTTTGTAAAATTTTAGTACAAAACTTTACGTAAGCTGCTCGCAAAATATAGAAATTTTGGAAAGGAATTTTAGATTGGGCCTTTTTTTTGTGTAGATTTTACTCCTTTTGCTCACATAGGTTTTATTTTGTTTTACTTTCCGTAAAATTCTACGAATAACGCGCACTTTTAACAAAAAGAATAAGATCGAATTTTACAGGTGAGCGTTATATGCCGGCAGTGGCGCCCACAGGAAATTTTCAAGGGGGGCCAGGTTCGGAAGTCCACCATTCTCGTATCATGCTCCAAAACGCCGCTAAACATATTCTTTTGATTTCGTCGTTTTTCGGGAACAAAAAACAGTGAAAACATTAACTAATGAATAAATAAGTAGCATTGTATATATAATTAATAAAACGAATTATTAGCAATAAATAATTAAATTTTACGTACTGTATACATAGGATTATAATCAATCGAACAAAAACTAAGGACATTGGGGGTCCAAACCCGTGGCCCCTTCCCCCTTGTGTGTGCTACTGTGTGCCGGCTATAAAAACAAGAGCTTAAAAAAAAAATGAGCATAGAAAAAAAATTAGACTTCCACATAGTTCGAAATACTGTTTATTTAAAAGAAATGACATTCCTTATGAATTTAATGGATTGTAGTTCGAGAAGAATATTATTTTTTCAAAAGCTTGGAATTCCTCGAATATATGACTTTAAAACGTAAAAGCATTGCATACGTACACACACATTTCAGGTTTCTTCGAAGAAAAAAAAAAGGGGGCGTTATATGGCGAATATACCTAGAAATTAAAAAAGTGTACCTTGAAAATATAGGTGCACGTTATATTCCGGATTTTTCGGGGTTTCATTTATATTTTTTAGTTTTATTTTTTAATCAATTTATTATTCTTTCCAATCTTTTTCTACCAATCATTTTTGTTTTTTCTTTTAGTTTGTTGCGGTTAGCTCCTTTTAGGCTAATTAGTATGGAGCTGGTAGGCTGTTAGTATGGGTAAAAAGCTTTAGTTAGTAATAGTAATATTCAGAGGAGTATACACAGTTCTGTTATGAAGAGGGGGGATTTAAAAATACACGTAGAAGAAATCTTTGAAGTGTAATATTTATGCTAAAAAGTAACAAGGTGTCTGTCTACGGGGGTTAACTCTCAAGCCCTCACCGTTATGCACTTCGCTGATGGTATTAGCTTGCGAATTAGAATTCATTAGTATTTTTCTCTGCCGTTCTGGTGTTTCATATGTTAAGTTTCTTGCTAAATATCTTTGAAAATTAAGTAAATGCTTAAAATTAACTTTATGAGCACTTTAAAAAAAATTTTGTGCGCATTTTCTTTTTTCTTTTTTCCTACTAAACATTAAAAATTTAAGGGAGCAATTATTTTCAAGATAAAAATTATATAAAATTTTTCTAATAAATAATTTAACGATAATTTTTATTTATAAAATGATCACACACACACAAAGATGCTCTAATGTTCCTTTCTATTTTGTAGAAATTTATTTTTTAAATTTAGAGGAGACACTTCATGTATTCTATTCGTAAAATGTTCACACTCTTACATCATTATTTTTTAACACTTCATGTATTGATTTCATTGTTTTGAAAGGGTTACACACAGTCATCAATAATTTGAAAAAATACTTTTTTTCTGAATTTGCAAAGGCTTTTACTTTTACTTTTCATTATACAAGTCTATCTTCACTTAATATTGAGGAATATATCTCGAATTTTGAATAGGTATAAAAATACTCGAGCATATTAATATTATATTCTGGCCTCGCTATCTTATAAAGGGCAACATATTTTATCATACTGCTCATTTTTAACCAAATTAACTCATTTTTTGTGGTGTAAAATGTGTTTCACATTTTTCTTTAGCATAATACTAAATGAGCTATCCCTATGCATGTTAAATGGAAAAATTAAATGTTTACGAAATATTTTGAAATTTTGAAAACGCTATATTATAAATATGTGTATGAATTTTAACTTTATAAATTTTCGTGAAAATTGAGACATTTTTCAGTTTAAAAATATGTTCCGCATTTAGTTTAGGAGAGAGAGAGAGAGAGATCTCGTACATTTGGCGAAGAAAGCCTGAAGGATATGTAACAAATGTACCGATAGAAAACGTTGAAATTTAAATAAATTTAAGATGAGAAATTGAAAACACTTAACACAAAGGCAGTATAAAAGCTACAAAGGGGAAAAAAATTAAATGTATGAGTTTGCTATTATATTTCATGAGTACTTTTTATTCTACAAAAGAAAAATATAAGCTTCGTAATTTTAAATTATTTGCTTCTCAGAATTATTCTTTGACTTTTTTTCAGTATCTTCATTCAATACTTCATTTTCTGTCTTATTAATACATCAGTTTAAAATAAAAAATGCAACACGGTATTTTCATTTTTATGGTCAAACAAACTGACAGAATCAGATGTGATCAATGGTAAGGAGTCTAAAAATACTTTTAAATATTCTTTCTTCGACAAAGGTAGTAGTACCTAAGTAGGCCTAAATCTATTTTACCCTTAATACCACAATCTAAACCAAAGTTTGGTATCAAAATATAGAGATTTAAATCTAAATAATGATTATTTCAGTCAATACACTGAGAAAGGCGACTTGATAACCAATTCGTTACAAGTTTGTCAGTGGCGAAAAGTTCAACTACTTGCAAAAATTAACTGCATCGCAATTCTGGCACTCCTTATACTATGACATTAAGAAAGGACTTTACATTAACCTAACCTAAGGATGTTTTCTCTCGTTTGAGGGACCAGTAAATAGTAACAGACTGTTGGTTTTCGTGAGAAATTCGTTTTTATAAAGGCTGTTTTTCCTTCTTATACGACCAGATTTCAGACAATTTTTTCGAATGAAAATGCTCTAATATTAATATTAGTTATGATCTCTTTATTGCATGCAAAATGGATGTACTAAAGATTGAAAAGCTGCATTTTTTCTTGTGTGTGGAATGTAGAAGATTTCATTTCTTACACTTAAATAGAATTTCAGTCGTATTTTTGAAGTGAAAAATTATAAAATTCTTGAACTTTCCTAAATGTTAAGGATAATGTATGGGAAAGGGATGGAATCTCACTTGAATTTATATCATTACTTCCATATATATTTTCCTATTTGGGCCGAGTTTTATAATTTTAGGAGAATGTAGCTTTTAAGTAATATTGAAAATTTGCTTTATATCGTTTTGCAGTTAGTTTATTACTAATTTTGTGAAAAAAAGTACTAAGGAATTCTGCCAAGATATTAAAAATGAGATATACTCAACTAAATATTTTCAGTTAAAAAAAATTAAGAAATACAGCTATATGCGAGAAAATAAAAAACGTACTCAAAATTTTAAATTGCATAAAAGAATTTGAGTCGAAGTCGTGATTATAAATGTACAACACATGTAACATTTAGCCACAGTATTTTATATAATACTAACAATAAACCTCAAATTTTGAATTTTTTTAAAAAACTTTTTTTTGAATAAATCTCTTAAGACCTTAGCTGTAAGACTTCAAAACTTATTTTGGTTCAAAATTACGTGGTCCGTCGCCAAAAGCCCTCGTGTAGCTGAACAGTGTGACGTTAATATTCACCCACTTACTCGAAACTTATTATAAAATTTTTTTTCCCAGATAAGCTTCGATTAAAAATTTTTGGTTAAAGAAAGAAATATATTTGGTATGAATACTAGGAAAGCCTTAGACTATAAAAAATATTAAGACTGTAAAACTAGTTTCTGAAGAAAATATTAGAAATAACCTGCTGTTTTAGAAGTTGTCTCTATTTAATCAAAGAGCAGAGAGAGAAATATTTTATTTTTTACAAAGTTAATTACGATTTAACTTTATTGTTACCCTCTCTGTTATTTAAATCATTCTAATTTTTGTGATGAAAATCAATCTTTTCTTAGAATGTCTGTTTTGTAGGGCACACAGGAGAAAAGCCCTCGACTCCTTGCAAAAATTAACTACTCAGGAATTCTGGGGGCCCATACCCTGCTGGAATGGTTTTGTACATTAACCCACCTTTGGAATGAGGTTCGAAGGTAAATAAGGAGGCATAGCGTCTTTTTTCCGCATGTAGGCCTTCTAATCTATGATAGCTTAGCCTGTTTTCTTATCTTAGGTTAAATATAGATGGGTACACTTTTTCAAATGACTAAAATTGCAAGAAGGGAGGGGGTGGAATTGTCCTATTGATTAAAAGAACAAATAAAAATTTGGGAAGGAGAGAAGTACAGTGTAGACCAAACATCACATTTCATGTTTAAATGATTATTAATTTGCACACAACATCTTACAATATAATATTTATTTATATATATAATACTAAACACTGTTCGGATATTTTTTGAATTAGATACGAAGAAGTAATATAAAAACAATTTATAAGTCAATTCCTACTTAGGTCAACAAAGAAAAATTTTATTTTAGTTACCTTTTACTAAATAGTTACAATTAATATAAATATGTTTATACATGAAATAGAATCACGATGTTAAGTTGCAAAATAGAAAACGATTTTCCTTTCAATATTTAGTGTTGGACTATTTTTTGTTTATTTGTTACTATTTATTCATTAACTAAATTGAATTATTCTAATAAAATAGTATAGTAAAAAAATCCCATTCTCAGAAATCAGGCCATCCCAGCCTTTCGATCTCATGACCTTTGGATTGGAAGACCAACGCGTTATCCATTTCGCTACAGGGACACAATGAACGATTTCCCTTTCTATATATGCATTTGGACTATTATTTTTGTTTGTTACTATTTATTTATTTTTTAATTTAATGAATGATTAATTAATATTTAAAAAAAAACTCAGTTAATATCAAGTAACAGCCATTACAAGGTTAAAAAAATGTATTTCAACTTGAATGGATGAATAGAAGGTATTTTATTAACGATTGCAAATCTGAACAGGAGGAATTGCAAAAAATATATATATAATATATGAAAAATAGTAGGAATTGCAAAAAACAATATATCTCTCTGAAATAAGAACATCATTCTTCAAAGGATGCTTTATTTGATCAACATTAAAAAATTTCATACACTGTTCAGTTCGTATTTATTTGTAATCAAAACCAATGGTCTTTACTTTCAGGGTGGCCGTGACAGGCTAGTAGTTATGGTCAAGAACTTCTGACCATATAGGGGGGGCGAGTGGTCATGGTATCAGATCGTGGCTGGAATTGTCACGAGTTCGAGTACCTCTAAAGACCCGCCGTGTAAGGGCGTGATGCACGTTAAATCGGTCGAAAGCTCAAACATCCTCCCGTTGGTATGGTGTGGTAGTTAGGAGAGGGGGGCATCTCTGTTGTCGTCCACGTTACTTGACCATGGTTAAAAATTACGAAGTCCGTCGCCAAAGGCCCTCATGTAGCTGAGCAATGTGACGTTAATATTCACTCACTCACTCATCCCGACCACACAGGGTGTCGCGGGTTCGAGTCCTGGCGCCACTGAAGAGCCGTTGTTTAGAAGAGCCGATGCACGTTAAGTCTGTCGATGCTCAGGGTACTTTCCTTGGTGTAGGTTGGTAACTTTTGAAGAGGTTTGTGCCAGCTCAAGTGTCGTCCTCGCTGCTAGTTCGATGTTCAAAATTAAGAGTACCGTCACCCATAGCCTTTGTGTTGGCTTATAATGCGACGTTAATATCCTTACTTTTAGGTTATGAAAGTAAAATAAATAAACCTGCGGGAAGTTATTCAAGTTTTAAGCTATAAAATGATAGTTAGCTCCACCTGTATAGAAAGGCGAGATAGCATTGAATTTTACTTAATTTTTACTATTTAAAAACATGTTTTTGTCATTTTTTCATTGTTTTATGTGTGTGTTTTCTTTCTTTCTTTTTTTTTTGGTTTAATTTTCTGATATTTGTTTCGTATAAAGTCGAAAATATTAGTTACGAATATTATGCTGTCGTCAAAAGAAATTTCTTATTCATAATAATTTAAATTTACAATAAAAAAAAGTTTTAGCAATTGATAGTAAACAATAGAACACACACTTGCATAAGAAAAACTTTATTTAATGTTTTATGCATGTAAAATATTTTTGTACGAAAGTGGTGTCCGCTTAGATTGAATAACAAACACGAACTTTTTAGGATAAATATTAAAAAATCAGACCTAATATCGAATGAGTTTTTTTTATGCTTTTGACCTTCAAATATTTAATGTTGATTTTCTGTTTATTTTATAAGTTCAAAAAATCTATTAAAATTCTGAGGGAATTAATTGCTGATTCGTAAATTAAATTTAAAATGAAAAAAGTTTTTTGCAAATTATGTAAAAAGTATTAATCATTGCTAACTTATTCAGAAAAAAGGCATATTTTTTTCTTTTGTATAAAGTTTGTTTCTCGTTTAGTCCTGTCTTCTTTAACCTGGATACAAAATTTTGGTTCTGTGTGCTCAGGCATTTTGTATTTTACTTTTAATTTCAGCCTTTTTCTTACTAACAGTTTAATAGTTTTTTTTAAACAAAAAATTGGATTACAATTTAATTGATAAATAAATAAATATGTTTTATTTCTCTCGTTTTTCACGACGAACGCTTGAACTGCATACATTTCTTAAATGCTCCTAAATGTTACTGAGAGAATCTTATAAGAGGATAGATACGGTGTGTTACTTAATAGTTTATCCAGGTATTTTCCCGTGTCATTTCCTGAATTTGAGTTAAAATACAAAAAAAAAAAAAAAAAAAAAAAACGCGTGAAATTTTTTAGTCATAATTCAAGAATACGAAAGTAAAACATAATAAAATGAGCTCAAATGTCGACTCTATTAAAAAAATTTAAAAGGAGATATAAATTTATTTTTCAATTCCAACTATTAGTTTACTCTCTTTGTATATATATTTACTTACACACAGATATATTATATATATATATATATCTTGTTAAAAATTTTAATCGCTAATAAAATACTTTTTATTCAACCATTCAAATTCCATACATTTCTTAAAAATTGTAGTGGACGGGGCACTTGATCTTAATACAATTTTTTCAAATATTAATTCATTAATTAAATCAAATAAATGAGCAAATAATAAACAGAAATACTAGTCCAATTGTATATATAGAAAAGGAAAATAGTTTGTTGTGTCCCTGTTGCGCAATGGATAGTGCGTTGGATTTCTAATCTAAAGATCGTGGTTTCGATTCCTGCCTGGGATGGCCTAGTTATTAGAATAACTAAATTTAATTAATGAATAAATAGTAACAAAAAATAGTCGAACACTCTATATAAAAAGGAAAATCCCTTCCTATTTTGTCACTAAATATTGTGATTCTGTCATACATATGTATATACATTTTTATATTAATTGTAACTATTTAATAAAAAATAACTAAAATAAAATTTTTTCGTTGACCTATGTATAGGATTTTACTTACTTTTTTTATATTACTTGTTAAAAGTGAACTGGAATGACCCTTAGAAGTAAAGTTAACCTTTTGTACGTTAAGCATAAGAAAGAACTCATTATAATCCGACTTATCTAGTTATAATTTTAATCTGCAAACAATGTATACCCAAATCCTTAACAAAATTAAATAAATACAGAAAATAATTTCCGCGGAATTCTGAAAATGTTTATTATCTTCCTTTATTACTCGTATACATCCCCCCTCCAACTTAGCAACATGCCGAACATTTTCTTTTCGTATATTTATTGGCAGAGGGTAAGGCAAAAGTGTCCTGTCCCTCCAAGCGTGACGCTGACAAGGGTAACTGAATAAATGACTTTGGTCAAGCGAATCTGTGTACTCGCACGTACGCATGGCTGTTGACCACCGCATTCCTTTTATCTTTCAAAGAAAATAAGGTGAAAGGGGGACCATAAAGTATTAAAATACGAGTTTTTGAAGAATCTTATCTTGCTGAGAAGAATCTTATCTTGTATCTAAAAGCAAGCTGATAAGAAATCTACGAACAATGTTTGATAGTGGCCAAGTTTACATGGTTAAGGAAGAATTTAATCTAGTCTGAAATTTTGTTCTTGATTCGATAAGGAGATAAAAAAACATCCCCATTTTGATCCCCGTTGAGTTAAAAAAATTAATTAATATAACGTATTTATTTCCGGATTATTTTTGATGCTGGAATAATATAAAATAATTATTATATTATAAAATAATATAATATAATATTATGGAATAATATAATAATTTGGGAATAAGATCCTAAGAAAATAGATTATTTGCTTTCTCTAATATAAAAATACCAATAATGTTCGCTGATGTCTTATTACGCTGTAAAACTTTAATTTATTTAAAAATTAAAAAGAAAAACTAAAATGAAAATTTGCTTTTTTTATTTATTTGTATAGAACACGTTTGTCATCAAAAACCTTTAAAATTGTCGATATATAAGTAATTTGTGAACAACTTTTGAATCTAGACCTTAAGGCAGAATATTTTTACAGGAACAGATCCAAAAATATTTATAACATTAACAAGTTTTCTAACAAATAACTGAAATTTCGTTCAAATAAAACATATAAATGAAAAAGTTAGTTAACTTCAAGTTTTTTTTTTATCAAAAACAAAAATATGAAACACTAAAATTAAAAATACAACAAAAAATATATTCAAAAACTAATTAATGTTATTATAAAATAAACACAGGCTGCTTATTTTAGAATCACAAAATTAATTTTCATCATATCACTCTCATCAGAAATTACAGCTAATCTATTTCTTGTTTCTCGAAGTTGGTTTTGAAACTCCTCTTTATTAGTTATTTCTCCATCGTTTCAAAAGTTATTAGAAGTAGGTACTAATACCCATCTCTCTCTGTTTGTTTCTATCTTGTAATTCTTTCAGAATCTCTCTATAAGATGCTAAAGAACTTTGCAATTCTCTTAAATTTTCCGTTACGTACGACTAAAGAATGTTTTTTTAACAAAAATTTTTCTAATTTCTTAGCTGAAGCATTTCTTGCAAATCAATTAAATTTAAATTAGAAACCGATGCAATATTACAAATATTTTCGTAATTATTGGCGTAATTGGAAATGGAGATATTTAATAACTCAATTAGTTCTTTTTCATGAAAAGATTGTTCTGAAATAGTTCCCGAGCATCGTTAATGTTCATATCTGAAAATTCGTCAAATTATAAATTAGAAGTAACTAATATTATGTTATATTCTGCTTTTTCGAATGAGACAAAGCTTTCTCTCTGAACCATTTACGGTAATAAAGTTTTCCAACACGCATAAAGTGTAGACTATTTTAATTCCTTACGATATTGAAGGATACACGTTTTGGACCTTACGAACAACCAGAAGTGTTTTTTTCTAATTTCTCTTTTATTCAATTCCTACTATTAGTTCACACTCTCACTATATATATTTATTTACATATCTTGTTCAAATTTTCGATCGTTAATTTAATACTTTTTTTTTATCCACTCAAGTTCAAATACATTTTTTAAACTTGCAGTGGAGGACACTTGATGTAAATACAGTTTTTTTCAAAAATATTTATTCACTAATTAAATTAAAATTTTTAATTTTGATTTAAGAGACATATTTCAGTCGATATTATTAATCTTTATGGCAGCATCATTGGATAATACAGCTTCTGTTTAATTCGTGAGGAAGATTTAACTTAATCTGAATAATTATATGCTAATTAGACGTTAGCATTCCTTTTACACTGGTTTTAAAAGATAAATTATCACCTTTTATTTAAAATTTTATTAAAAAATGTAATTACAAATTTAATGTGGCTAAAAATTTTTAATGTTAATTTAAAAGGTATTTTGCCACTTAATATTGTGATTCTGTCATATGTAAATACATATTTATATTAATCGTAATTATTTAATAAAATTAACAAAAATAAAATGTTTCTTTATTGACCTAAGTAGTAATGAACTTAATTTTTTTATAGATATTTTACTTGTTTTTTTAATATAATTCGAGTACTAATCTAATTTAAATTTAATGGTTTTGCAATGGAGGGAGGTTTTTCTCGGCTATTTATATATAATCTAAAATTTCAATTTTTTCCTTCAGTGAAATAAATACTCGTTTAAATTTTTGCTTCTTGATCTTATCACATATTATCAAAATTTAGAGTCAAAAATTTGATTTACTATAAAAGAGATTATGGAACAATCTATTAATCACCCTTCGCAAATAATAAAAAAGCTATATTTAATGTTGCCACTAATCAAAAAAGAAATAACACAAATGAAATAATAATTGAAAAATGAAATGATACAACTGTATAGTTAACGTTGCCATCTGAAAGATAAATAATAATAATGCATTTTCAACACATAATCAAGAATAATCATAATTATAAGAAAATCAGAGATTTTCTGCAGCAACAAAGCTGGCAAATCCCTTTGCTGAACGCAATTGAAAAAAAAATCCAGTTGGGAATTCCCCTTATTGAACGAAAAAGCTATAACATTTTTTAATTCGTGTAATATTTAATTCAAGTTTTGTGCTATGTAATATCGAATCCGTGTTATAATATTCGCAAATTTTGTACCATGTTATAATGAAACCGTGTTCTATATATAAAAAAAAGCCTGTATATAAAGAAAAATATTCAAAAACCACACTTGGAAGCCTTAAAGAAAAATTACAGGTTTATTTTTAAGTTATTTTTTTACTTGTCTTAAAGGTTAAAACTTTTTTTTTATAAATTTGATTTTTAATTATTATTTTTTTTTTTTACTTTGAGAACATTTTTTCTGAATATTTACCTAAGACAATATTTCATTTCATTTCTACAAAATACAAAATATATGTGAATGTATTAAAAAAAATATTTTCAGGAATTTTTAAATTACTAGAAATACAAATTATTATTATTTAGAAATGCTTCTAAAATGTTATTTTTACTAAAAAAATTATTTGATTTTTAAACATGTGTGCATTATATATGTTTCTTCACACAAATCAACAAAAAAAATTATAGAAATAGAATTTTTTTTTATTACTTGCTTCAAAAAATTGTTAATTGATGAAAGTAAGTTTCCCTGCTGAATAATATGAGAGAGATCCCCTAAATTACAAAAATATTTAGAAATAAAACAATTTTTAGGATTCTTAATTTGAAAGGAAATTTTAAATCACTAAGGGATATTCATACTAGATAATTTTTAGGTTCTAAATACGTGGTTGGGTAGCCTAGTAATGATCACGAGCTAGTGACCGTCGTGTCAAAAATTCAAAACCGTCCTTCACTTTATTGTGCACTTTAATTTTAACAGAATGTTTTTAAAGTAATACTAATGAAGCTGCTAAATAAACCTGATTTTTTCCTGGTAACGAATTTGTATTTGTCGTTTCATAGAAATGAAGGGACGCGGGAGTTTAATGGTTATGGTTACGGACTGGTGTGTCATGAGTTCGAGCCCTGATGCCATTGAAGACACATGGTGCAAGGGGGCTGAAGTATGTTTAATTTGTCAAGGCTTAAAGTTCTCACGTCGGCGTGGTGTGATATTTTGAAGAGTGTCATGTGTTGTAAGTTGCCACTCAAGTGTCGTTTGTCTCGTATTTGTTGTGTATTCAAATTTATTATAACGACAATATTTGCAATATTGCCGATGCAATATTTATTATTACGACGCGAACACACACAACATTAAACACTAATTAAAAACATTTCTAATTTTTTGGATAGACACACCACCGATTTCAGGGTTTCGTAATCTGCCAATTTTTTTACGGGCTAATTGAATTCCCCATCGGTTAGGGAAGGTTCACGTAAATTACTGTGTAGCATGTCGCTGCTTCGTTCTCGTCACTTGAATCCTGCTCTCCACGCCATAACATTTGGTAGCTAGATTGCTTATTAGATTCAATGCTGACTGTCACGTAGGGGAGGCGCTTCTCTTCGGAGGCAGCGCAGCTCCGATAAAGGTGAAGGTGGCCGCGGTAGCCGAGTGGTATAGGTATCGGATCGTGGCTTGCCTGGTCACGAGTTCGATCCCAGTACCACTAAAGATCCGCCGTGTAGGGCAGCGATGCACGTTAAATCTGTCGAGAGCTGAAACGTCCTCCCGTTGGTGTGGTGTGGTAGTTAGGAGAGGGGGGTGCCAGCTCAGGTGTCGTCCACGTCACTTGACCATGGTTCAAAATTACGTGGTCCGTCGCCAAAAGCCCTCGTGTAGCTGAACAGTGCGACGTTAATATTAAATCAATCAATCAGTCACGTAGGGGCTGCGGTAGCCCTGTGGTCAAGGTATCGGATCATGACAGGCATGTCATGAGTTCGAGCCCAGTACTACTAAAGACCCACCGTGTAGGGGAGTGATGCATGTTAAATCTGTCGAGAGCTCAAACGTCCTCCCGTTGGTGTGGTAGTTAGGAGGGGTGCCAGCTCAGGTATCGTCCTCGTCACTTGACAATGGTTCAAAATTACGAGGTCCGTTGACAAAAATCCTCGTGTAGAACAGTTCGATGTTAATATCCACTCACTCACGCAGATTGTTACGTAGAAGGGGTAAATGCTCATTAAATCTGTCGAAGTTCAATGTCCTCTTGTTAGTGTGGTATGGGGAGAGGGAAGTACCAGCTCAGGTGTCGTCCTCGTCACTTTTCCGAGGCTGAAAATTACGTGTCCGTTATCCTCGTACTACTTTATATATTTTGCGGTTACTCTCTCTCATTCCTTGTTTAGAGTCACACTCCAAAGCAAAACAAGACCGCGATAGTCGTTTGGGCGTGGTTTTGGTCGGAGTTGTTTCTGTCGAGTAGAGTGTTCGAGTCCTGGTGCCACCATATACATAGTAGGATTCAAAAGTTCCCGAACTGAATCTATAACTGAAATTTTTTTCCAATTAAACTGCAGAAACACATCCTCTTCCGAATTAAGACCCTTGAGTAACAACACACTTTTGCCATAGCTTGTAAAGGTGATTGAAACTTTTCTGGAATCCATTTTAGACATGTCTTTTAATTCAGCCTGCACACGCGATGCCCTTTTAACTTCAACTTAAGATTGATCTTTGTTTAACATGTGGGGCACGATATGTTGACTCACCCAACGCATGTTAAGATCCTTAATCAGTATCCATTGGCATGTGGCCGAGGATTTCCCAACTGATTCTGCTATTGTTTGAAGTCTGTTACATACCACCGCAGAAACCTTTTCGATATTTTGTGCTGTGTGGGAAGTCTGTGGACATCCAGATCTAGAGAGTTTGCCGTCTTTGACACTTTCCTTGCCTTCTCTGAAACGTCAATGCAACTCAAAGCTTGCATTCACGATAATGTATCACAGCCTTACACATGCTTCGAAATTTCGTAACTCTCCGTAGCACTTTTTCCCAAACGAACACAAAAATTAATATCCATTATCCGCTCAACAAACGAAATTTCTTTCAATCGCCGACGACTAAATACATCCGCCTGCAAAATACGTCGCCGTGGCGGCCCACCGACCATTTGATTTGAATGTGAGTGTGAGTGAATAGTAACGTCGCACTGTGTTCAGCTACACGAAGATTTTTTCCGATGGACCGTGTAATTTTGAACCTTGGTTAAGTGACGGGGACGACACCTGAGACGGCACCCTCCTCTCCTGACTACCACACGACACCAACGGGAGGATGTTTGAGCTTTCGACAGATTTAACGTGCATCGCTCCCCTACATGGCAGGTCTTTAGAGATACTGGGCTCGAAATCATGACATGCGAGCCACGAACACTAGGCTACCGCGACCATCATGTGGTATGAAACAAACTTTTTTTTAGAAAAGGAGAAGAATACAGTAACACAGAAATGTTATTGTAGTCGCTCTACTGCATAAATTTTCCACGTTAAAGGCTCAGTCCGGGAACTTATGAATCCTACTAGTAGAAGGATTGATGGATTCTAAATCTGTGAGGGCTCAAAGTTTTCACATTGGCATGCTGTGAAAGTTTGGAGAAGGGGGTGCCGCCTTAGGTATTGACATCGTTACTTGAGTGTAGCTCAAAATTATGAGATACCTGGTCAAACTCTTATGTAGCTCCAAGGTGTGACCCCTTGGCACACCTTGCATAATATCTTCCTTTGAAGCAAGTGGTTAGTGAGTGATTGAATACTAACGCCGCAATGCTCAGCTACACGAGGGCTTTTGGCGACGGACCACGTAATTTTGAACCATGGTCAAGTGACGTGGACGACACCTGAGCTGGCGCTTCCTCTCCCAACTACCACACCACACCAACGGGAGGACATTTCAGTTCTCGACAGATTTAACGTGCATCGGTCTCCTAAACGACGGGTCTTCAGTGATACTGGGCTTGAACTCGTGACAAGGCCTGCCATAATCCGATACCTTGACCAACTCGTGGGCACCAACCGAGTGGTCATGGTCACTAACTCGGGATCGGTATTGTGGAGTCGTCGGTTCGAAACCTAGTCCCTAGATCTAATGTGTAGAGGGGGTGATGCGCATTAAATCTATCTAATCTTAATACCGATTCATTGGCATAGCGTGGAAGTTCATAGAGGGTAAACAGCTGAAGTGTCGTCTACGTTACTTGACCATGGTTCAAAATTACATGGTCCGTCGTCAATAACTCCTGTTTTGCTTCACAGTACAACACAAAACAAAATCATTCTTACAATCTGAAGCAACAGGGAGCTACTAGTGACAGATTTGGTAAGTCCGATTGATTGAATATTAACGTCGCACTGTTCAGCTACACGAGGGCTTTTGGCAACGGACCACGTAATTTTGAACCATGGTGAAGTGACCTGGACACATCAGCTGGAACACCCTTTCCTGACTACCCCTTCACACCAACGGGAGGGCGTTTCAGCTCTCGACAGGTTTAACGTGCATCGCTGCCCTACACGGTGGGTCTTTAGTGGTACTGGGATGGAACTCGTGACAAAGCAAGCAACTTAGTAAGTCCGAACCCCGGTCAAGTGACAAAAACGACATCCGCTCTGGTATCCCACTCTTTTAACTTTCTTAATTCATAGAATGGATATACCGAAGTGTTTTTACACTTTCAAGAGGTGCTTGACAGACTCAGCAAAAAAAAAAAAAAAAAAAAAAAAAAGGCAACTATGTCTAAGAGTATAATGTATGGATAAAACCGATCTTCAGGCTGCTTTAAATTTCTCGATTGATGAGTATACTCAAATTTATTTTTATGCGATATTTTTAACAGTAAATCGACGTTTCAGAAAAAAGGATTTCTATTGACATTGTATCATAAAAATGTTACCTCCAAGCGAGCGTGAAAAAAGTATCTTCAAGCAAAAAAGGGCTTTTGAATCAGTTCCTTACGAGGAAATACGCTTTCTCGACCACGAATAATTTTTATATTCAAAGTCTCGGAATTTTGATCTATTAAAAACAGCATTAAAATTTTTTAAAATATTTATTTGTGTAAATAAAATTCTTTGTCGGGAAAATCAATTTTTAACTACAGTGGTGGCAAAAAGTCCTGAACACTCATTTTTTAGCGTAATTTTTGTGTTTGACTTCATTTTTCGTTGTGAAATTATCGCATTATCTTAAATATTGTTATTGATTTTAATGCATTTTTTATGCTGATTTTAAATTTGCTACTAGTTTCTTAATGACTAAAATATTTTTTTGTAGTAAAGCTGCCTGAACACAATGTGAAATATGTGCAGAATAAAACAATATAGAATAACATAATATGCAAAGAAAAATATCACGAAAATTGACAAATACGGTATATTTAATATATAAGCATTTTGAAAATTACATTGTTGTCACATGTTAGAAAATCAATATTTTATGGGCCAGCCGTTTGCTTTAATTGCGGCTCTACCTCTTTTTTGGCATGGAATGCACCAATTTTAAAAGATCTTTCGTGACAATATGGTTAAAGGAAAATATTAAAGCTTCAATTAATTCACGTTTGAAGGTTTTTTCTTTGAAATTTCATAACCAATTTTAAAACATAAGTTCTCTATCGGATTAAGGTCGGGAGACTGTACTGGCCAGTTCATTCTATTCACAGTATGGTCTTTCAACCATTTCTGGACTACCTTTGCACGATGACAAGGAGCATTATCGTCCTGAAAAATCCATGACTGATTCCCAAAAAGATTTCTCGCAGTTGGTAGCAATCTATTTTGTAGTATTTCAATGTAATCCATGGCTTTCACTCTTCCGCTAACGATGTGAAGTCTTCCAACACCATGAGAAGACATGCAACCCCATACCATCACTTTTGTCGGGTACTTTACTGTGGGCTTCAGACACTGAGGGCTGAATTCCTCATAAGTGCGTCGTCTTACATAGGCACTACTTTGATTGCCAGAAATACAAAATTGACTCTCGTCACTAAATATTACCTTTTCCCAGTCTTTAATAGTCCCTAATGAATGTTCCTTTGCCCACGTCAATCGCCTCTTGCGTTGAAATTCAGTCAGTAATGGTTTTGGGCGCGCTTTACAGCCTCGTAACCCAATTTACAGCAGTCTTCCTCTAACAGTTCTTGGGCACACACTCACATTTGATGTCAAAGTCCATTGTTTCAAAATTTGTGAGGAATTAAGCTTTCTGTTTGAAAGTGAAATTCTGTGCAACCTGTCTTCACGTAAAGATGTTTTTCTTGGTCGTCCTAATCGCCCCTGTTCGCAATAAAATTTGTTTCAGAAAAAAACAGTCCACATGGTTTCAAAATTTGGCTCATAGAATAACCTTCTTCCTTCAAATGTATTATTTTGTATTTTCAGGCAGATATGAAAATTTAGCCATAATTCAATATTTTCCACAAACGTTCAAATTGCTTTTAACACAATTTTTCACAAGCACACAACTACATTCAATACAATAAACCACGTTTCACCCTTTCTTTCAACCCTTTATCGCTACTGCTCTCTGATTTGTTGAAATAACGGAGCATTTCATTTGTGGAAAGCACACTCACTCGATCTTACAGTGACCTTGTGCTTTCTTGTCAAGGTTTTTTCAACATATATCAATGAAACTATTTACTTTAGATGAAATCTACAAACAGATTTGAAATCAGCATGAAAAAATACATTAAAAACAATAACAATATTTAAGATAGTGCGATAATTTCATAACGAAAAATGAAGTCAAACAAAAAAAATTACGCAAAAAAGTGAGTGTGTTCAGGACTTTTTGCCACCACTGTATAATATGAGGCTTTGACTTACATTTTTTCTGTACGGAGATTTTACTTTTAATATGCAGTCTCTATTTACAGTATTATTTTTTAATGTGTTGCAAACAATGTATTTTACTACTTTAAGTTTCAGGATATTGTTTGTTCCATATTCCATCACGCATATCCTCCCATGGGTGTAATGTGGAAGTAAAGAGAGGGAGGCGATAGTCTGGTGTCTTACTCGTCATTTGACAATGGTTCAAAATTAAGATTTCTGTCGCACTAAAATCATTTATTAAAATTGCCTCTACAACCGGGATCAAATTTCTTAGGTAGGATTGGATTGGTACTCTTAAGGGGTCACTAGTGGGTTCCCCAGCCCTCCTTTATCTCTTTTTTTCCCAGTCTTTTTTTCTACCCCTTCTACTTTGGACGGTGCATTTGTGTTTTATATTTTTATTACTTTTAATGTATTTGCAAGAATACTGGAATAATGTATTCTTTTTTCCTTCTCTTACTCTGTATGCTCTTTATAATTATTTTCAGCTTTGTATGCTTGTACCTTACAATAACCTATACATTTCGATTCATTTACCTTTAATTTGTAACATGTAAATTTAATGTGTGCTACTATATAAAATGTAAACTTATGCTTTTGTTCAATAAAGATTGAATGCGTGGGTGTTTTTTTCCTTGGGGATCGTTTTGTAGCTCTAAACCTCTTTCGGGTGAGCTCGGTTCCCTTGGGCGTTCCACCAATAACACTCGTGTTTCTTCACAGTGCAACACAAATTAAAATCAAATCAATCCCCCCCTTCCACATAAAGTTTGAGTATCCACTGCTTTATCTCTTTCTCTAGAGCGATGTCAGTGCGAACCAGCTAAATAACCGACCTCAAAAAAGACTTCCCAAGGTCTGATCGAATGTTTCTGAAAAGAAAAATGAGGTATATAAAATAAATTATAATTGCAAGGATATTCTTAAGAAAAATTAAGTTAATTTACATACTAAATGCGCATCTATTTAAAATATATACACATTAATCTTTCTTTTTAAAATTCCTGTTATTCTTAAGCCATTGCGTTTTCTCTTCCCATTTAAGGAAACGCATTTCTTTACGGCGCTTCCATTTAGAATGGATTGTTCGTTGTTACATAAGCAAAGAGCGTGTAATGTAAAAACAGGATGTTCTTTTACAAGGATTGCACAATGACATTTCGATTCATTCGGGGGTTCGTGAGACACGAAGACTAATTATTCTATTATTAAGTTAGATTTTTTTTTGGTTTCATAATCGTAAGAAATCTGCTGAGTTAAGATATTCGCATCTTCATAGGATTAATCGTGTTCTGTCACGACGGCACAATTAAGTTCTATTTTACAGTCTTCCACCGATACAAATCTATTTAATTGTTGTAAGATGAAATGGCATATTTTTAAAATTTTATCCGTAATTTTATTGGATCTCACCGGTTCGATCGGGAATTATTTCACTGTTTCCCCCCATTTCCCTACCCGTTTCTTCTTCGCTGCTGATCTTCGTCATACTCAAGCCTCTAATGATACAAACTATTGTTGGGAACTGCTTTTTGGAAAAAGGGGGAAACATTATGATACTGATGCAAAATATTTTTCTTAAAGCAATTGTATTGGAGCCGAGCAAGTGAGAACAGCTCTTATCACGCACGCAGTGAATGTTCGTTTACACGAAGTGGGGATGGTAGTGAAAGTAGGCAGAATATCATTACAGACTTCACCATCTAAACTGTAAACTTCTTCGCCAAATGTGAAAAATATTAGTGCAGAAAGGAACGGTGCTGCTTTCTCAGTTGAGGAAACATGAATTTCACAGCTCGTGATTTAATTTTAGCTCTACTAAGTGCCTTTCTTGGAAGCGTGAAGGGTCTTTTAGTATCTCAAGTAAAAACTTTAGGCCCGATTGAAATCTTTGGTCTTAGAAGTCTTGGAGCTACGTGTTTCATTACTCCGATTATCGTCTTTTGGGATTACAAGCTGTGGTATGACTCCAAATGCAACGTGATACTTTTTATCCGAGCCATCATCGGAAACGTCGCTGTTTGCTGTTACTACTTTGGATTCGTCTACTTGCCTATCGCCGAGGCATCTCTGCTGTTCTATTCCACCCCTATATTCACTGTGTTCATTGGATGTATATTTCTGAATGAAAAGTGTGGTTTCAGCGAAATCATCTCCATACTCTTCTCTCTGCTGGGCATCGTTTTGGTCAGTCTTCCAGACTTCACGTTCGAGACCAACAGAGATTCCGTCTCTACCATTAAAGGCGTCGTTGGATCTATCATCGGCGCAATCGCACAGGCAGCTGCACTCGCAATAGTGAGAAAAATAACTTATGTACCCCCGGCAGTGGTGAGTTTCTGGTGGGCGCTTGTTGGGATTCCCTTCTCTGGGGTCCTGGTCAGCATCCAGTTCGAAAACTCTGAACTGTGGGAATGTGGATTTGAAGTATGGTGCCTCATATTGATTGCTGTGGTGGGGTTTATTAGTGAATTGTGTCTTGTAGCGGCTCTGAAATCGACTGATGCTGTGATCATATCCATTGCACTCACATCAGAGATTTTATGGGCGTTTGTGCTGCAGATATACGTTAATCGAGAAATGCCGACTCTGATGTGCATTTTGGGAGGTGCAGCTATCGTGTTTTCAATTTCGTTACCTCCTCTAACAAATTGCTTCATTACGAAAAAGAATCAACTTGAAAGTGTAGAAAATGGATCATATAAATGATCTGAGAATTTCCATGTATAGATCGAAGATTTCAAATCCGCAATTCCTTCGGCAGTTCCTTACATGTTTCCATGTTACCGTTGCTTTCTTTTAGGTATGTGTTGTATGAAAATATAAGCATTTCTTCTTATTACAAATGTTAAACTCAACTGTTGATTTGTTATTTTAATACCAATAACTGAGATGAACTGATGATGAGTTGAAAAAGTTGCATTTTAAAGTCTTTGAATAGTACCTGATTTAAAATTATATTTAAATGTAAGCCATAGAAGTTTTTATGTGAATACACGTATATGTATTAGTTTTATATATTTATGTTTTCATTATCCCATCGTTTGCAATTGCCCAGCAATTGCCTTTCAAATCTGTTGAAGCTATTTATGGAACTATTGACACTATCAAAGTCAAGCTTCATTAAATGAATTTGAATATGTTTCGTTAATATTTTTGTGTTTCAAGTACATTACAAACTTTTCTATGACTAAGATGTCATAAAGTACCTATTACAGTGAATTTAGTTTGTTTTAATTTGTATAATTTGCTTTAAATAGTGATATTTAAAATGAAATGTTAGCGTTATACATCGTTGTGCATTTTGGTCGTGGCAGTATAATGTAATTCGGCATTACTCGTAGGTTATTCAAAAAACATTTGTTCATAGATATTTGAAATTTTCCATTTGGATCCCATTTTGGTTAATGCACAATTTATTTATTTCCAACCTCGTGAACTATTATTATCTGGTTGGTATATAAGTCTAATTCAGAAAACAAGCTGTCAGTGTGGTTTGGCACCATTTTTTAAATATATCTTCGCCGAAGGTATCAAAACAAAGATTTTACCAAAAGGGAGAAAACTATAGTCAATAACATTCTATTGAGGAATATTATCAATTCATAAAACGAAATTGGACATGTACAATACTACATGGAAAACCTGCACAGTTTAATGTTAAAGTTATTATGTGTAGCTATAGAGCACACACACAGGGGTGGCGAAACTTTATGGATCTACGTGCCTTTTTTTTTTATAAAGAAGTGTTTCATAAGGTACAGACGTGCCACCAAATAAGTTTGACTTGTGATTATTGGGAAAATAATAAAACTAAATACTAAGTACACAAATCTCTTTATTTACTAAGAAAAAATTCCTTTTGCACTGTATGATTGTAAATGTTTCAGTTATACGTGTAATTCAATTAAATATTAGTGTGACTTCTGTTGTAGATTGTGTGTATGTGGATGATAAATAACTTATATTTAGGATTGTAAGATATTACTTTTAGTAGAATGCATGCTCAATAGGGGGTCATCTGCCAATCGGATTTTAAGCAATTAATTATTTTTGCTGTGGTTCACTTTTTTGACAAGTGAATTTGCGATGTGTTTCCAAATGCCGTTCTGCATACCACTATTCCAGAACATAACACTCACCTTTTCATCGCCTTTACTAATAATGCCATATTTCTCTAGGTTCACCAAATTTGAAATTCTCTGTTACACTTATTATCTTGCCCTTTTTATTATTTTTTTTGCTGAACTAGCCATGTTAAATAACACTTAAAAATCATAAATATAATCCAAACAAACTTTAAAGCACAGTTGTGTCACTGAAATTGAATATAATATGCGTAGACAAACTTTGCGATTGTAGTCCACGACATAACTAAGGCAAGACAATAACAAACGAGTGTGCTCCCCGCCACCCCATGACCGATCACTCGCATTTGTTTGTAATACGTCTTAGTGAACTTTGTTGTTTTGAAATAAAATGCAAACTATTGTGATCACTGGTGTGCCCAAAATACTGTGTCGCGTGCCATGAATGTCACGCGTGCCAATGGTTCGCCATCTCCGCTATAGAGTATATATTAACTTAAATATTCATTTTAAATTCAAATTTGAGAAATTCCTTCCATATTGTTTTTCTAAACTTATTTTGTAGTAATCTTAAGCATTGCATAGCGAAATAAAGTTCCCTAAAAGTACTGTCGAAAAGTTCAACTTAGCATTAATTTTCCAAATTAAAGAACCCTATTCCCATACGCTACACTTGGTACATTATTTTATTTGTTCTTCTTCCTAGCAGGATAAAGTAATAGAATTAACTAAATACTATTTTCGCCGGTTTAATATTTTGAGAATTTATTGTGAGTTTTTTGAATAATTTTATTGGCAGGTGTTTGTAAAATATCCATTTTTAGAAATTGTCCTTTATGAAACTTATTAAATGTTAAGTAGCAAAAGCATTAAAGATAGGAAACTAAGTACTTATAAATAAATGTTACAAGTATTTTGCATTGTGAAAACTCCTGAACAAAGTATTTTAAATTATGAAAATAAGTCTCATTATTACTTAGAACAAAACCAAACGAAATAATTTCTGATGCATTGTAATTAGTGTTTAGAAAATTTTGTTAAAGACAACAATTTGATTCAAATAATTCACCATTTAAAATTTTTGGTATAAAATCTTGCTTCCATTAGAAATAGGAAACGGGATTATTTGTTTTTTGTTTCGCCGGAATTTTAATACTTATTTTACTAAGGTTTCCGTTAAAAAATTTTCAAGTATTCAAATTTACACAAGCAAAAAAAAAAATTAGATGGATGTTATTTAGTTTCCAGTTCATTTTCCCTACAAAGAGAATGACTAATTTCTTCAAAAGACTGGAGGCTCAAAGTCCTCACGTTGACGCGTTTTGGAAGTTCAAAGAGTAAGGTGCTGGATCTTGTGTCGCCTACGTCACTTAGCCGAGGCTCAGAATTATGAGGTCCGTCGTCAATAACACTCATGTTGTTTTTGAACTTCAAAAAATAATCACTTGTAGCCTTTCTTTGTTATGTCTTTTTTTAATCTCTCCCACACAAGTAATATAATTGGTTACACTAGGCAATTAATGGGTGATGAAAGACATTTCCTATAATCGAATTATAATGGGTTAACAACCCTATTATTATTAAAGTGAGAATTCAACCAATTTAAAATTATTTCAATATTGATTAGTATTGTGTGTGTGGGAAAAGAGAAATTGGTCGATAGTTATCAGCTAGATGCATTTTTTCCTTATAGTGAGTGAAGGAATATTAACGTCGCACTTTTCAGCTGCATGAGGGCTTTTGGCGGCGGACCTCGTAAATTTGAACCATGGTCAAGTGACGAGCACGACACCTGAGCTGGTACCACTTCTCCTAACTACCACACCACACCAACGAGAATACGTTTGAGCTGTTGAAAGACTTAACGTGCATCGCTACCCTACACGGCGGGTCTTCAGTGGTACCAGGATCTAACACGTGACAAGTCAACCACGATCCGATACCTTGACCACTCGGCTACCGCGGCCACACCTGACAGTAAGATAGGGAATACAATAGCAATTTTCCATCTATGTAGAAATTCTTACGGAATAAGAGGGACAGTTTACTCTTTGTGTTTATGCGTGCCATATTCTCTAGGGAACTTTTTAATACAACCACAAATCTGGGAGGGAAGAGCAGGATTGGGAAAATGATGCTTATGGTGTTAGGAATTAAATGGCCGGGAGGGATGTCTTCACTCATTTTCAGAAAATTGCCCCTCAAAGGGATTGCCATTACCTAGAAGTTCTGTTTCTTATGAATCTGTAATAACTATTACTGTACAGGAACTGAGAGGAGGGATGTTACTTTTCTTGTTTATGAAAAATGCTGTGCATATCTAGATAAAACTATCGATAGCATCAAAGATTGTAATTGCTTAGAATAGTTGTCTTGAGTCCGTTTTTTTTTTAAATTTCACATCTTATTTAGAATTTGGCTTTATTTAGTTCAATTTTAAGAGTAGGATCACCGAAATGTTTTTTTTTTCGTGCTTTTCCTGGTTTTAAAGAGGTAAGTTAAGGCGAATGAGGAAATATCAGTCGTTGTTATCAGCTGGTTTGGAGGAGATTTTATGTACTGCAAGTAGAGTATTGCTACGATATTGGTATAAATAATTTGTATTTGGATGTGTAATGCATTTATATTACTCTGTTATATTTATTTTATTTTAAAATTGTACTATTCACAAGCAAACGCCATCCCTTACACTATAGTGGCAATTCAATGAGAACTTGGTGAAATCTTAGCGATAGAGTCGACTTGCCATCATTTTTGGTGACCGAGTTGGCGGCTAATTTGGCGGCCATGTTTGTGAGTTTGGATTCTTCTAGAAATTTCTCCACTAATTCACGCTCTATGACGCGTGCGGATCTACGTAACAGTATTAAGAAGTGTTTATTAACGTCGTATTCTGAAGTAAAGCGAGACTACTCGTGATGGATC
This sequence comes from Trichonephila clavipes, assembly GCA_019973935.1. Taxonomy (NCBI): domain Eukaryota; kingdom Metazoa; phylum Arthropoda; class Arachnida; order Araneae; family Nephilidae; genus Trichonephila; species Trichonephila clavipes. Next base: position 4,577,728 of record BMAU01018568.1, on the reverse strand, counting down.
TCGTAATTTTGACCCATGATAGCGCCCAAGCTGGCAACCTATTCTCCAAACTTTCATACCACACCAAAAAAACAATATCAGATGGATGAACATTATCAAGTTCAGAGGAATAATTAGAAGTCCTAGTCATTTAGTTAGATTAAGTTTTAATTAGTAAAACGAGAAAAAAAATATAATAGAAGTAAGATTAAAATCTATGGTGGTATAATTTTCTCCGAAAGGCAACTCATTTAACTAAATCTTTACACATACATGAGTTGTATATGAACCCAAAATCCTACATTGTGTGTTGTGTGTTTGTGTGGTGGGTGTGTGATTTTTCTTTTTATATATAAATTTCATTTTTCTTTCCGAAAGAATTTGCTGTCCTTAATAAATAAGAATCATACGTCCCCAGGATGCCTAATTTATTCTTCTGTTTTGTAAATCAGTTCCTTATTTTCCCTTTTTTTATTAGTTTAGTCAATATTACATATGTAATTAATTTCGTAAAGTATTTTCGTGAGGGTGCGCAGGTGGGTGCAATTTACCTCTTCTATTAATAAAATAAATCAACTAAGCAAACACACGTATAGCGGCTAAAGAAGATACGAAATCACATAAGACTATTCCCTTTTAACCCCATTATATGCCACAAAACTGTATTCTTTAATTTTTTTCAAAAACAAAATACATTAATACAGCGTTTCTCAAACTATGGGGCGCCTCCCTCCCTAGGGAGGCGGGATAATTCTATGAGGAGGGCGCGAGAATATAGAAAAGTCGAAAACAAAAAATTATTTTAAAAAATTATAAATTTACTGAAAGTAAACAAAAAAACCCTATTCTGACATAATAAAAAATAAAATACTCATTTACACTGATATAATACACTTATAAATGTATCAGTACCGTACGATGTATTTTATAATCAATTTGACAATACTAAATTAAGAAAAAGTTTGACCCGTGACCCCATTGGCTTGTCATATATAAAATTATATACAAAAATTAACAATTATCTTAATAATTTGTGCTGTTTATAACTAATCTCTTAACAGCTGATTAAAAGTGACGCAGTGCACTCCCCAATGACACCTTTCTCCACGCAGACGCGCTATGTGGCGCATGTGATGTCTTCGAAGGTGGGGGGAGGGGGAAAGAAAAGGAATAAATAAACAAATCCTCTGAAATAAGTAAATCCTTCGCAAACTCTGTCAAGGTCCTGTTATTGCATTCCAAGGCCTTCAGAATAATTTGATGGATAGCAATGTACAGAAAAGATCGTAATTCGGAGCGACGTATATATACACCCAGGACAATAAACGTTTTGGCTGATCAAGACGTATATATACGCCAGTGACACTTATGTGGTTAAAATCGTATTGTAGCTTTAGCGTCAAAATATAGTATTATTGAATTCAAGGTATGGAAGGTGGGTGCGTGATGGAAATTCTTATCAAATATTATGTCGCAAGTATTAAAAGTTTGAGAAGCACTGCATTAATATGATAATATAAAAGAAATATGAAAAGAAAAACTGTTCTCAGATGTTTTTATGTGCATTGTTATAGAAACTACAGACTGTCCCTTTTTTGGGACATTGGCCAAATACTCTATTAAAACCCTCAATATTATTGCTAATGCAGGAAACTGTAATAAACATCATGGGAGATAAAATAAATTGAATTTGTGATGTTTTTGTGTTTGTATGGTGTGCAGAACGAAACAAAACACCTGTCATGGAAACCGGCCCCTCATCAGTTTGTTTCCTTGAGGCCCTCGACGTTTCGACGATTCTGTTTTCTTTGATAGGTTTAAAGGCACTATTCTGCGTTGAACATCCAAAGGAGAGAGCTTCTCATCAGAATTAGCAACTTGGTATTTACGCCATGTGTTTACCACACGAATATCAGTAATCTGTGTGAACAATGGACACCACCATTTCTTTTACCTTATTCCCTTGATCTCATTCCTCCATTTCTTCGACTTACTCCATTCTGACACCGAAATAGGAATGATATTGTAATATGCCATTGTCCCATTATTGGGACGCGTAAAATAATTTGATTTTACAGTTATCTCAATAATTCTAGAATCAACTGGATGTTACATAATCATTTGTATATTCATAACAAACACACATCCACATAAAAATATTTCTCTCAATTGTTGTATAGCTTCAACCAGCAAGCTTACAATGCTGCCAAGTGAAAAACTAAAAAAAAAAACACGTGCTAATTAATTCATTTCCAACAAGAAGCTAATTATTGAAAAAGTTTTTTTTATTGATTTTGTAACTTTTACAGTAGTTATTAAAACATTTAGCTATATATATATACAACAATAAAAACTAAAAGTTCCGCTATTTAGGTAGAAATAAAAAAAAAACAAGCGTCTTATAAAAAAGGGACAACAACAAATAATGGGTTTACCATGCTCCAGATTTACAAAATGCATCACCAACAGCTTTCATATAGCACTATATTGGCATTAAGCCAAACAAATCCGACTTTTACGAAAGGTATGTTAAATGAAATAGTCTTAACAAGTGTAGGAATGGATGTGCACATATTGCATCCCTCCTATATTCCTTAATGACTTAATTCCAAGAGAGCGCCACCTATCTGACAAGGCGGTTCGAGGATAACGAGTAAACTAGACTCGAGCAGAAAGATTGCGCGGGAGACGACTGAGAGAGACGACAGCGAGGAGACGATGACGAGGGCGCAGGAACGAAACGCCTCGTGGAATCCAACGATTTACTTTTAAAATGATGTTTCGATTACATTTTACTACCTTTTAGCCCTCCCTTGTAAATAATTCCCCTTAATAAATGTATATTTAACTCAATCTGGCCGTTGTCACTCTCTATACAAGTGTGACGTGGAACAGATTGATGACAGACAACTTAGCTATTGTCCTCTTCGTATAAAATTTGAAGATCATTCGTCAACTGCTATTCGATGACAGCATTAATAAAAACAGAGACAAACTGATTTTAAATTAAATTGTATCACCTTAAATGTTTGGAAGTCAAAAATGTGTAACACAAAATATCAAATATTGATCAAGGTTCTAATTGAAAAAATAACTATTTGTACTAAAATAAATTATAATAAAATTAATAACTTATTAGGATAAATCAGTGCTTCTCAAACTTTCAATGTTTACGACCCAAAATTCAAACATAATTTTAATCGCGCCCCCCATACCGTACCTATGCATTGAATTTAATAATGCTATACCTTAACGCTGAAGCTACAATACGACTTTAGCCTCTTAAGTGCCACCGGCGTATATAAATGTCGCACTCTGCCAAAGCGTTAAATGCCCCTGGCGTATATATACGTATTTCTGAACTACGATCTTCTCTGTGCACTGCTATCCATAAATTTATTCCGAAGGCTTTGGAATGTAAAAAAAGAACTTTGACAGTGTTTTGAAGGATTTACTTATTTCAGAGAAGGTTTTATTTATTTATTTCTTTTCATCTCCTCCCCCTCAATACACCACATACTCGCACCTACGTGGAAAACGGTGACATTTGGGAGTGAATCCCGTAACTTTTAACCGGCAGTTTCGAGATTAATTATAAACTGTACAAATTACCAAGTTAAGTGTTGAATATTTTGTAAAATTATTATATATGGCAAGCCCATGGAATTGCTGGTAATTATTAAACTTGTTCTTAACTTAGTATTGTTGTGAATTTATTATAAAATGCATTATGCAGTACTGATATATTTATGAGGCAAATGTGCACTTTTTCTTTTATTATGTTAGAATTAATTTTGTTTGTTTAATTCGGTGGATTAATAAATTTTGTTTAAATAATATTTTTTTTTTCGAATTTTCAATATACTCGCGCTCCCCTCATAGTGTTCACGCCCCCAGGGGGGCGTGCCCCACAGTTTGAGAAACTCTGGGATAAATATTATTTAGAATAAGGGGAAAAATCCAATTACCAAATAGGAAAAGAAAGGCATCCTTTATCATTAAAAATATGTAGAACAATTATTTTAAATTGTTCGTAAAATGAATTGTATTTTAAAAAAAACTAAAACACACTCCCTTTTTATAGGTAGTCACCAAATCTGGAAATGGGATCTGAAATTAATCGCCAGATGCGGGACGGGATCTGAAAATGGGAAATCGTTAATCCTGATGATCCTGATTAGGACAATGGAACAAAATTATTAAATTATTGTATCGTCATCGGTCCTGGACAAGTGAGCAAAATTTCGTATTAATCTGACCTTATAAAAGGGGTAAATATTGAGTTCAAAGATTCCATTACATACAAGTGAAGCATATAAAAGGGTGTTAAAATGAATGTGTTTTGAGAAACATTGGTCGTTGCATTTTAAATATGACTGTGCTTCGTTGATTCTTTATTAAGTGCTTGATGAGGAAGTTTCGTGAATTCTAGTGCGACGTTAATGATAACTAACACATCTCACACCCTTGACGTAAAGTGGAAGATTATGAAGTTAAGTTCTAGGTCAGGTGAAAAATTTCGACCTTCATTCAAAATTGACTTTGTCACTCTTTTGAGCAACTAGTACACTTAAATAGTGGAGTAAAAAACCGCTATTATATGCACTTTAGTTACTAGTAAGAATAGTAAACTGGTTTTAAAATGTTTTATTTGGTTAGATGAAGCTGCTTTTCAATGAAAATTTTCAGATTCCCATTTCGTAATAATCTATGATGAATAATAATATAATTGAAATAATATTGTACTATACAGTAAGATTAATATTTTAGATGATTTAGTATAATTTAAAAAAAACAAAAAGAAAATTCCTATGCAAATTAGATGAACGAAAATTAACTGCAATTAAAAGAACTCCTCTTTTAGCGTAAATAAAATACCATTTTTCAGCGTAAGTAAAATAGATTTTTATTAGAACAATATTCCCATAAGATTGATAACAATGGATATTTTGTGATATTAAAATATTGATAAAGCATACGTATTCTAAAAACTGATACATTTTGAAATTAATACATTTTTAAAAGGTTTCAATGCCTATTTCTTTTGGAGGAAAAAAAACCCTATTTGATTGTGTATATTTCTGAAATGCAGAATTTTTCCCCCTCTAAACAATCGAGCAATTAATCTAAATTGCGTTCAAAAAAGAGTTACTGATGCATAAAGTGGTTCGCCATATTGTTTGCGTGATTTGTTTAGAATAGTCATTCTACCTTTTTCTTTTGTTGTTGCACTAGTATTAAACTGAGTATTACGCCCATTAATGCATTTTTCTAAGGGTTAAGTTGTTGAAAAATGTTTTGTATCATGAGCAATATTTAAGATTTTCATGATGCTGGAGATATTGCTAACTTAAAATGAAAGTGTTGGAAATTATTACTACTCGTGAAATGTTTTTCTCCCTTGCCTGAAAAAGTATTCAAAACATTTTATAAGCAATTTTTGACAAAAATTATCCTCAGATTCAGAGAATATAGATTTTTTGACCGATTTTTGTCATTTGAATCGTACTGTGTCCTCTTAATTAACCATAAATGGAGCAATTAATTTTAAAACTACTCCCTCTGTCAGAAATAGATTCCTACATTTAGGTCATTTTTTCCCCCAAGTAAGTTGCTACATTTTGGTAACAAGTGTCGGTGATCACAGTGTTATAGAAAAATGTTTAAAAGATGGAAGGATTTCTCAACTACAATGTCACACACAACTTCCGAATAGTCCGGATTTAAATGTACTTGATTCTGGATTTTTTAATGCAATACAGTCTTTGCAAGATCAGATGCCCACAAAGAGTATTGACACCTTTAATTGAGACTGTTGAAGTTTTTTGCTTTTCAAAATAAAAAAGTAGAACAGCTTGACAATGTATTTTCTACTTAAGAAACGTATATGGAAAATATTATGATGCCAGGTAGAGGCAAGTAGTACAAAATAATCCAATTCAATAAGGAAAAAGTTTGTCGTCAAAATGTTCCGCGAGAAACCATGTATGTAATCCCGAAGTTATTATGTGCAAGAAATTTCTTAAATATTAATTAAATTTGTACGATTAAAATTATCATAACTTCTGGTACTTATTTTGTTTGTTTTCCACAAGTGTAATACCTGTTGTGGGACAAAATTTTCTAAGTAAATTTATAGGGTTCTCACCTTCTTAAGCCGCGTCTTATTCTGTAACGATTCTGCTACCAGTATACCGGTAAGATAATTTTCTTCGTAATGAATTCGCGATTCATTAGGCCAGTGTTTCACAAACTGTGGGGCACGCCCCTTGGGGCGGCGTAGTAATTCTGTGTGAGGCGGTGTGAGCATATCTAAAATAAAATATTATTTAAAAAATTATTTGTTTACTGAAAGGAAGCAAAACAAAATACTTTCTGACATAATAAAAAATAAAATACACATTTACAATGTTATAATACACCTATAAATGTATCAGTATTGTGCTCGATGTATTTGATAATTAATTTATCCATGCTAAGATAAGAACAAGTTTAATAACTACTAGTGACTCCCATGGGCTTGTCATGTACAAAGTTTAATATTTATCTTGATAATTTGTACGGTTTATAATTAAAATCGTATTGTCGCTTTAGCATCCAAGTACATTATTGAATTCCATACATTGTTATTGCATGGAGGGGGAGGGGGCGAGGAAAATTATGATTGAAAACTGGGTCGTAAATGTTGAAAGTTTGAGAAGCACAGCATTAGTTAGAAGATAGTTTTCATATATGTGTGTGTGCAGGTAGAAGGACGGCTTTATGCGTTTACTGGTGGAACAGTTCGTATAAAATAGGGCTTGACATAAGAGTATATGAACCCTGGATTCTTGAAATTAATTTGGTACTCATTTAAAAGGAGGGAAGGAGAGAATTCTTGGGAAGTGAATGTTGGGGAGTCATAGCATAGCACCGTGAAATCTCTGAAAAATGTTTAAAAAAATCATAAAACTATAAATATGAATAATCGTACATAAGCATTCAAATGTAGCAACTACTCACTTCAGAGGGAGTACAGTAAAACACTTGTTTTTTTTGTGCGGTAAATAGGGGACCGCATAAAAACCCGTACGAAAACTATTCGAAAATTTCATAAATACTTAGATATAACAAACAATTTTGTTGAAATACTGAAGAATTTTTTTTATGCGGCAGAGAGTGACCGCATAAAAAAGTTGTACATAGAAAATATATCTATTATTTACGAAGAAATGTGAAAAAGTGTGAGAAAGGGTTTCCAAACCAAATTAAATTACACGTAGGAACATTTTTAGAACATATAATTTCTCATTGTATACATGGAGAAATGTTTTCAAAATCCAAATACTTAATTCATATCTACTCGTCGTAAACAAAACGCGCGTCGCCCTGTCATGAATAGTTCAAAATCGCTTTCGTCACTTGAAGAAATAATTTCAATTGGTTTATTTTCTGACACCATAAAGTAAGTGAAAAGTTTTTGTGATGACGATTGGTTGGTCAGTTGCTTGTGAACGTCATGTTATCCAAATATACAAGCTCTTTTTGAAATTTCAAACTCCTTTCGGAATCGGTATTTATTTTAAGAAAATGTCTTTCCGATTTGTTGGAAAGCTAGATCCCTACATATATTTTATTCGCTGTCATGGAATCCAGTTCTTGTCCATCTTCGCAATGTGTCAAATTATGAGTAACATCACTGTCATTGTATTAGTTTCACTTCAATCAAGCACGTGCTGCTAGAGCTTCGAGAGAAAACAATCGAATATGCATTGTCAGAAGACTGTTTTTAACAAATGAACAGGTTGTCTTGAAGTATATATATGTACATTGATAGAAACATAACAGTGGTGACAACACCATTGAAATTCGTATACCGCATAAAAATATAATGGCGCAAAAATAAAATCGCACAAAAACAGGTTTTACTGTATATATTTAGATAAATTATTATTGTACACTTGTGAGAACTCTTCTTCATACAGGTATCTAATTCTAAACTTAAGATTATAGGTCTTGATATTGAATTTATCATAACAAATTTGTGATGCGTTATTTCAATAATTTGAACCCCCCATAAATACACATTTTTAAATTTCATTCAGATTTAGCTGTTAAAGCAATTAATTTTGCGAAATACTTTCAAGAAACATGAAAATACTATGAATTTGTAATACTTCAGATTAACTTTTCCATTGCATAAAGCACAACTTGACCTAAAATTTGCCAACCATAGTTGCAACAAGTATCGGTCGTGATTATTATAAATAATTCAAACCAAAACTTTCACCGTGCTGTATTCTCCTCATAAACATTAAATGAGCAATTACATCCTTTGCCAAACATTTAGAGTTCGAAACTCATTCCTACTAAATATGAACCGAGGATTACCGATACATGCTTCCAGATATAGTTGAATAGTTAATTGCTTGCATCGAACAATGCTTCGGCAGCAATTATATGCAACCGCGAGTGGATTTTCACCGCTTTGCCATGCAGTTCGTTATAAATTCACATTTGTTCAATATGTTTTCAGTCGAATGTGTGAATTACTGGAACAAGCACGCAGCAAAAGTTCACTTTCGTATCGTACTGTGTTCGAGATTACAATCGAAATCGGGATCTGTTTTAGAATAGTTTCTCGAATAGTCGTTGTTTTAGAGAGCAATAGATTTTAATGACAAACTGTCCCAACTCTTGAATAGGTATATTTATAGAGGGCGATATGAGTACTTTGTCTCGAAGCAAAGTGTTCCAAACCTACCACAAAGAATACTGCCAGAAACTTCTAGAAGTAGTTCTTTTGATGTTACCTGTTACCCTTTTAAGGAAAGCCTTTTGTTTCGGAGGGGAAACTCGTGTAAGAATGAAAAGCGCGCCAAAAATGGAGATCAAAAGGACGTTAATAATTAAGGCGGGGTCGAAGTTTCCGATTCGTAATGACTCAATTAGGCGAGAGGCAAAATGAGCGCCGACTTAATTAATGTTTAGTAACAAATATTATACGAAGAATAAATTAAATAGAATGGCAACAGTTTTAAAGAAGTTTAAATTACATTAATGAAAAGGATTTTTTTTAGTAATAACTTTGTATTGATAGATAATGAAGTTTTGGATTATATTATAAGAATTTTGTATTATTTCAAACATTTTAAATTGCAGGAAAGAGGTTACTAAATAGAAACAATGTTTTAAAAGTCTGCATAAAGGATTCTAATTATAATAGAAAATATTGCACACACAACAAAGCTTGAAATTAAATGTTCTTTTGAAGAATTTCCTGACATAAATGAAAATATCGAATGAAAAATATGCGTTCTCTTAAACGAACTTTTTATAAAATGAAATATTGATGTTGGTAAACTGAAACAAATGTATCGGAGTTGCTATTTCATTTAAGTTCATTGGTAATACTTTTTAACTTTGGAAACTAAGTACTCGCAAAGCAATTTGAAGTGAAACGTAAAATTTTAATTAGATTCTAACTTCAATTCTAGAATTCGTAAGCATATATGGCAAATGTTTTTGTTATGATTAATTTATATTAATTTTACTACTCTTACGTCTTTAATTGAATACATGAGAAATAAAGAAGTAATAAAACATATAACATTCAAGTCACTATCATCATTGCTGTCACTGAGCATTACTGTGAGAAATATCCTCAAGTACGTCTCTTTACAAGACGAGATTTCCGACTAAAGTACGCTTCTTGTGGCCGTGGTAGTTTAGTGATTATGGTCGCAAACTCGTGACCACCGTGTCGCGGGTGCCACTGAAAGCCCCCCGTGCGGAGGAAGCCGATGCACGTTAAATCTGTCGAGACTCAATGTGGTCCCGTTGGTGTAGTATGAAATTTCGGAGAAGGGAGGCTGTATCAGGTGTCGTCCTCGTCACTTGACTGAGGTTGAAAATTGCCAAGTCCGTCACCAATACCCCTCGTGTTGCCTTGTAGAGTGTGACATTATAACAGAACTCTCACTCACTCAAAGTATGGTTCTCTGTAGAGTAGTACATAACGTGTAATAATCGTAAAATTAAACAAATTAAAACGAGGATTTTTGAGGCCAGAAGAATATGACACAACTGGGTGAGTGAGTGAATATTACCGTCGCACTGATAAGCTACTCGAGGGCTTTGGCGACGGACGTTGTAATTTTGAACCACGCTCAAGTAAAGAGGACGACACCTCCCTCTCATAACTATCATACCACACCAACAGGAGGACGTTTCAGCTCTCGACAGATTTAACGTGCATCGCTCCCTTACACGGTGAGTGTAAGTGTTACTGGGCTTGAACTCACGACACGTCAGCCACAAGTCCATTACCTTGACCATTAGCCTACCGCGGCCGTGTGACACAAGTGGGAAATGTATGAAAAGCACACACACAACTTAATATTCCATTTTGACTTTTGATTTTCATGCAATTAATGAATTTTTCCCCTCGATATTTTATATCATTTATTAGCTAAGTAGGGAGAATGATTGAGCCTTAGAACGCTCATTCTTACTTGAAATTTCTGCTAATTTTGAAGGAAATTAATTTCAGACCACAGCTTGAAAAATACTTATAAGAACTTATGCATGTTTCATATTTTAATTAGAAAAGAAAATTATGGAACATATTAATTTCCTTAATCTGCTTATTTTTGTTCGAGAAAAGTCTTCCATAAAAGTTTGTTAAATTAGATTTCAAAAACAGCATTTGCATATGGTCTAAATCCATTTTGTAAATGAATCAACTTAATTTCTGTAACTCGCTTTCTTCCAGACCTCTTCAAGCCGACACACTTTAATCATCCCGGGCATAATGAAACCTTCCTTGAACGCAAATTGAATTGTATCAACTCGAATTGAGTGGAAAATTAGTACTCAATTTAGGAGAAATGGGTCGTAATAATACTCGTTGCTGTTAGACAGAAATGATTAAAGACAGTTTGCCCAAACACCCCCGTGTACAATGCAGAACAAACCCCCTTCGGCCATTTGAGTCCAGCGCTGCAATTCCTCTAAATATATTAAATCCAATTGATCAAAACATATTGTGCCAAAACCTTAATTGGTCTTTGTTGTCTTTCACATTGCAGGAGTTTAAATGTTTGGATGGAAAACTACAATATCCTTTGGCGGGAAATTAAATGGCACATAAATGATGTTCTATTATTATTTTTTAGGAAACTTTTCGCAATAGAGTAAAAGAGTTTCACCTTAAATAGAATTCCGATAAGAATAGTTAATAAACTGGTTATTATTAACTATGAGAAGTTGAATAAGTCTCAAAAATTAATTATGCGAGGGAATTTTGAAACAAGAATTAGTGACTATTGATCTTTCTCATTTCTTTTTTTGTTTTCAATACACATGTGTTTACTTAATGTCAAACTTTTCCTGGAAAAAAATAGTAAGTTATTTCAGAAACTCATTCAGTTGGTACTACAAATTAATTTGAAACAAGTAATATAAAAAAATTAGTCAATTCCTACTTAGGTCAACAATTTTTTTTTATTTTAGTTACTTTTTATTAAATAATTATAATATGAATATGTATATACATATGACAGAATCACGCTTAAGTGGCAAATTAGAAAGCGATTTTACATGCTATTTCCCATTTTCTTTTCTATGTATGGTGTTCGACTATTATTTTTGTTTGTTATTGTTTATTCATTAATTTAATTTAATAATAATAGTATCGTAAAAAGAAATTGCATTCTCAGAAATGAGGCCATCCCGGGTGAGATTCGAGCCCACGACCATTGGATAAGAAGTCTAACGCGCTATCCATTGCGTTACAGGAGCCCAACGAGCGATGTTCCTTTATGTATTTGAACTTGAGTGGAAGAATAAAAAAATATTTTTTAACGATTGAAAATTCGAACAAGATATATATATATATTGGGAGAGTGTGAACTAAAAGTAGGAATTGAAAAACACTTCTTTAAGCATGTAAAATAAACAATGGCTGAAGTTTACACTGTTTGTAAAGCGGAAGTTACCACATGTTAATCTAAATTTGTTCTTATTTCTCTTCGAAGACGAGAATGTTTATTTCAACAAAAAACGAAATCTAAAAAAAAAAATTTTATACTGTTCTTATCTTGTGATGTGCATGTACTCGTACAATATTTGTGTACTATTTATAACTAGTATCTTATATTCGTATTCAGATAAAGACTGAGGATAAATTTTATTTAAATATTGAACAAGAAAAAAAATTCCAAATTATTTCCCAAATTTAATTTACGAACGTAGAAGGGGGATACGATTCAATATTCATCTCAATCAATACCCCTCTCGTTAGAATATGTTTATTTCGCAACGCGCATTTGAAATTTAAATATAATCTATTAAAATTATGAATCAATGAAGGAAAATGAAAAGAAAAATTATTAATATTTGCTCCTGGGCAGTTATGAAATTGTTTCAATGTTTTCTTTTATTTTCTTTTGTTTTTGTTACTCACAAAATATGGTACTTTTTGAAATTTATGTGATTTATGCTTCACGTGAATTTGGAAACTCTAAAAATATGTATACGTAGGTAAGATTAAATATTCTGTATATAGTTTCATTGGCAGTAATAAATGTTTCGAAATAAATGGTTTTTTAATTGGTGAAGATGTCAGTCATGTTTTCTTTTTATTGCTTAGTTCTATGTTCCGTCAGATAACACTAGAATAAAAGCTTAAATTTTAAATGTACTAATTTCTTGTGAATTATGTTTAATTTACGCTGGTTTACTTTTAAACATTTTTAAATGAAATCAACTTTAGGGGAGAGTATAGTTTATTGTTTTATATTGTACCAATTATACATTAAATTGTATATTATTGAGTGAATATTGTTTTAATTTTATTGTAGCTCTATAAATCAAAGAAATAAGCTAATTTTACAGTTTTAGCATGTGATGATCTTATAATTTAGTTGATGTATATTTGCTGGGAAAACTGTTTGTGAAGTTTTTCTTTTACCTTGAAATTAGACGAAATCGCTTCTTTTGATTAATGAAACTAATGACTAAGATTTTAATGCTTTTGATCCGGATGACTTAAATAATTTAATGTAGATATCATTGTAAACGCAGAAATAGATTTACAAGCGGCAATATCGGGTATGCGTCATGAGCCCCGATTTCTGAAGAGTCTCACATAATTCCAAATTTCTCTCTTTCTGTTAAAAATAAGGTTAATGAAAAAAGTAATAAAATTTCTTTGATAATGTATTTAAAAATACAGTTAACATGTATTTTATTCCCCCCCTCTTTTTCCTTAAGGGGCCTAATATTTTTTCTGAGCACTGGTTTTCACTCGACCGGTCAATTTGTAAAAGCTCGGCTTTTTAAAAATTAATAAGTAAATCAGATAACTATTTAGTACTTTGCACTCATTTAATATCTTGTTAATTATAATTTCTGAACATGTTCTAACAAACGAAAAAGAAAAAAAAAGCTTCGGGTATTTTATTAACTTTATGAAATTGATTATGTCAAAGTTGCATATTTAAATTTAGAAAAAAAAATTATTGAATTATTCTCACAATAAAGTATTGGTAAAACATATAGCATTAGGAACAGGGCTTAGAAGAGGGTTTTAGTGGTGTAAATCATTCCTCTCTGAATGACCTATTTGCTGACAAGTCTTGGTTGTCATTCACCCTTAATTACCGCAGCAGGTGGAAATGTTCAGTCCGAAGTAATTCATAATCGGAGATGGATCTATTGTGTTGACAGAATGTGTCTAACAGAGCACATGTGCAAAGCGACATATGTCCCAGGGATGCTTTCTTAGATGTACATAATTAATTAAAGCAACATATTGCAATTTAAGGAGAGAATTGATGTTTTCTAACATCTGTTTCAAGGGGTTGAGTGAAATCATAGCAATTAATTCAGATCGCGCTGATCCCCTAGTAAAAGATGATTCCTTTCAATTGTGCTTTTGTTACTTGTTCGTAACATTTCTTATTTCGTTGCAAGGAAAAAGGCTTCATAATGTAATATTTGCAAACAGTTGATGTAAGTTTGTTGACTTGGTTTATTGTAAGAGAGTGATGCTAATTTCACTAATATATTTATAGAATGATAAATGTAGTAAACATTTTACTTTTGACTTCAATTCATAGAAAAAGAAAATTAAACGCGTGCGCGAACTTTGGATAAACGCTGGCATAATTATATCGGTTCTGGAACCGATGCGACCAGTAACTTAGTGATCAGCGATGGTCAAGTTGTAACAAATCGTAAATTTGAGTTCCGATTCCAGTACAAATATTTCGCGTGGGAGTTTCTGCATTTTAAGTTGAGCTTAACTTCAAAACCCTCACATTTAATTGCATAGTTATTGAAAAATCGAGGTATTATAGCAGGTAACATCCTCGATACTTAAATGTGTGGTTTACAGCTGTGACAATAGCCAACAAGTTAGAGCGACTTTAAATTAAGAAGATAGCAAAAAAATTTCACAACATTTGTGCAGAATTCCTAAAGATATAATTATTGTCTAACGACTCAAATTAAAAAGTAAAACTATCAAATAAATTTCCAAGTGATGGAATCATTTTTAATTATATAGGGTAAGTCAAAATGAATATAGCGATTACAAACGGCTATAACTATTTAATGGAAAAGAAGGTATCGATTAGATTTACACAGAATGTAGACGGAACTTCAAAATTTCGTATACATACGTCATAAATGTTCTATGTGACTTCCCTTGGTCACACGGACAATATCTAGGTGGTACCCCATTTCACGGCCAACACTCTGAAGTATTTGTGCATTCACCAACGCAAGCGCATTATAAATGCGTACTTTTAGCTCTTCAATTATTTTGGGCATGGGAAGCACATACTACCGATTCTTATGGAGTTATGTATGTGCTTCCCCTACTACCCTTTTTTATGGGGTTATGTATGGGCTTCTTCAATTGTTTTGCGCATGGGAAGCACGTACTACCAGTTTTTATGGAGAATGGCAGTATGTGCTTCCCATACTGCCATTTTTTATGGGGCTATGTATGTGCTTCACCTGCCCGAAACAATTGAAGAACTAAAAGTACTTATTTGTAATGCGCTTGCGTTGGTGAATGCACAAATGCTTCAGAATGTAGGCCATGAAATGAAATACCGCCTAGATGTCCGTGTGACCAGAGAAGTCACATAGAACATATGTGACGTATGTGTACAAAATTTTGGAAGTTCCGTCTACATTCTGTATAAATCTTATCGATACATTCTTTTTTATTAAATAGTTATAGCCATTTGTAGTCAGTATATTCATTTTGACTTATCATGTATATCGTATTTCACATTATAGAATATTATAGAGCCTGTTTCTTTACAATTGCTTTGAGTGGCAGTGGTAACAGGGATGTTAAGGATACGAAGTTGTTGTCGAACCATGGGTTCCAGTCCTGATGCCTCTAAAAACCCATCATGTAAAAAAAATGGATGCATGTTAGATTTCTCCAAGTTCCAATTTCTCACGTTGTCGTAAATATCGAAGTTCTCAGAATGGGGTGTTAGATCAAGTATCACAAGCTCAGCATTTGATCGTAGCTTAAAATTACGATATTCTTCGCCTGCAGCCTTAGTTTAGAGTAGCTTCAGAGTGGACCACTAATAAGCAATCAAGAGAGCAAATACTTTAAAATTATGTATCAGAAATTTGATGTACTCTTTTAGGTTCATTGACTATAGATTGAAAGTTGTTTCTGTACCTCATAATCAAAATTTTATATATATTCAAAGTTACATATAGTTTAAATTTCCAGTTTAATAGTTTTTAAAGAGTATACTATTCTTCTGAAAGTTCAGTTGATTTAAAAACTAGCAGGTATATTAAAAATATTGAATTGTAACATTTATTCAATGTTAATTATTTTTCTATCAGAAGTGTCACATTTTTAAAAGAAGAAAATATATAAATCACGTTTGTAACAGGAACACCGGTTGTTATTTTGTAAGCATTTGCATATTTACACGGTTTAAACACTTGAAAGTGTTTAAAATATTTCGAAAATCATCTTTGATGTTTAAATCGTGAACGAGAGCATCATAATCAGGGCCGACTCTAGCGGTTTTGCCACCCCGGACATAAAAGTAAAATGCCGTCCTTCCTTTTCTCTCTCTCTAACTAACTAACTATATATATATATTACTGTTTGTCTTAAAAATTCGAAATAATTCGAAATTAAGGACATAATTATTTGTTATTATTTCAAATGAGTAAAATGAAAGAGAAGGTATCGTCTATTTAAACAGGCCAATTTTTTCGAAAAATGGCCTACTAATGGAAGGGATCACAAGCGCTTGTTTTAACTTAGAGTAATTACACTCAAAACTAAAATAAAACATTTCCTGTGGCTCTCTATCTAAGAAAACCTCTTATTAACCTTGTCCCTTTTTGGATAGCTGACATCGGACATCGTAAGGATGAAAGGAATGTCCGTTGTGACCTCTCTCCGGGATGGGGAGAAAGTTAATAGTGAAAGCTGTGTAAACATATTAAATTTCATGCTATAACATACTCCCGCCTCAAACCCTTCAAGTTTCAGCATGAAAGAAAACTGTTATTAAATATACAGAGGACAAAAATTTTTTAAAAAAAATAAGATATGTTAAATGAAATACCAAATTCCCACCCAATAATACTTCTGAAATATGTCAATTTTTTTGTAACAAATATATATATATATATATATATATATATATATATATATATATATATATATATATATATATATATATATATATATATATATATATATATGTTTTTCAAATTTGATCCAAATGCCACCCTTAAAATTTGTCGCCTCAGGCCGTTGTCCGGTTTGTCCGGCCCTAGGACTGTCATATTAGATTTTTTTTTGTGACAATTTAGGTACTGCTTAGGAAATGTATTAGTTTTGAGATTTAATATTTAATAAGTTTCATGAATTTTTCGAGAAGACTGAAATATTTCTCGACATATTATACATACTTTTTTGAAAAATTTTATTTCCCTTTTATGAAATTCATGAGGAAAGTAAATTATGAAAAGAAAGAATATGTTAAGTTAGAAAAAAATCAATAAATGTATCTAAAGTAATAAATATTATTATAATTCAGAAATAAAAATATAACAGAAATATCGAATGTATGTAACAAAAACGTATTGGAAAAAAAAATGTTTTAAAGTAAATTTCAATTTGTTCACTAAAAAACTTTGTAGTAAAATGCAATGCTTTTTTTTATTAAATAAGGATCATATTTCTAAGCAAATTCTTTCTGTGTCTATATTACAGCTTGTCGCATATAGCAATTCTCCCCCAGCGCTGAAAAAAGGGTAGCAAAATGTATAGGAAAGAAAAAAAAAATATATTTTTTTCTACCAATAGATGTCGCCACGAAAAATTTAAGTTATGTTCAAATCGAGTTCTTATCACATCTCGATGATTTTATTAATCTTTTTTTACCGTGTGTATTGTTTAGAAATATTTATTTATTTATTTTAAAATTATGTATCTCAAAATAAAATGTATAATTTGTCTATCGCCACTAGTTACTTTTATGACTGAATTTTAGTTTTGCTCATGAACATTTTAAATAATTTTCATCAAATAAAAAAAAGTAAAAAATTTATACTAAAATTCATAGCTGCAGTGACCGAATAGGCATTACTGCGTATTCGTGGCCGGCGTTATTTATTTACTAGCCTTACCCACCCGCTTCACTGGGTATTTCACGATGTTGTATAAATGTATACTGCTTACATATATATTAATTATTGATATCTAGCATTAAGAATTCGATTGTATTGAAAAATATATATATAACTGTAACTCTTGCCTCTTGATATAAAAAGGACATAAATTATAATATCTAATTTCTATTTATATCTAAAATAAAAGTAGAAAGATTTTTTTACGCTCACTTAATCTATTAATAAAGTGGATTTCCACCAAAACAACTTTCAGTGGATCTCTACTCCATAAAATAAGCATGCGTGCTAAATTTCAAGTCTAAATCTAAACAGAGCAAAATCGGAATTTTTATCATCAATACCTCGTTGAGAGCATTCTTAGCGGATACCAATTCAACAAAAAAGAAGCATGCAAACCAAGTTTTATTATTATAGTCATAGCAGTTCGAAAACGGGAATTTTGCTTATCAATCTGCCAAAATAACTCTCCCTGCTTCCCCCTGGAGTTGATTTTCGTAAAATCCATTCTTAGTGGAACTCTTTTAAACTATATATAAAGAAACGTGCTCAACAGATTTCAGGTAAATGGGTTAAATTTAAAAACAGGAATTTTTCTATAACACGCCTTAATCCCTCACAATCCCACTCCTTTGAGGATTCGTTTTCGTAAAACTCTTCGGTGTAAAAACTATTCCATGAACGGAACATACCTTCTAATTTTCAAGCAGGTGGGTCTATTAGTTAAAAAGCGGACATATTTATCTATTACACCCCTAAATCCCCCTCAGTGACCCTTGGGGATCAAT
Organism: Trichonephila clavipes; assembly: GCA_019973935.1. NCBI lineage: Eukaryota > Metazoa > Arthropoda > Arachnida > Araneae > Nephilidae > Trichonephila > Trichonephila clavipes. The sequence continues at coordinate 4,559,282 of BMAU01018568.1, read as the reverse complement.
TTTTCCTAAAACTATTTTGTAGCGGATCTCTACACCATGAAAGGAATCCGCTTATATACTAAATTTTAAGACTGTACTTCTAATAGTTTAAAAATGGAAATATATATCAATAACGCCCCTTAAGCCCCCGCAGCGCTACTTAGAAAGCGATTTTCACAAAACCCATCTTATAGCAGAACTCTACTTAATGAATGGAATCTGCTTACTCAATTTCAAGATTTTACGTCTCATAGTTTAAAAAAGGAGTTAATTGCCTATAACGCCGCTTAATTCTCCGCAACGCCACTTGGGGTCGATTTTCTGTACTTTATGAAAGGAATCCGCTTATCATATTTCAAGACTGTGCGTATAATAGTTTAAAAATGGAAATAATTATGCATAACGCCCCCTTAAGAACCCTCAACGCCCCTTGGAGGTCGATTTTTGTAAAAATCATTTTGTATTTAATCTCTACTCTATGAAAGGAATCTGTGTACCAAGTTTAAAGACTGTATATCTAATAGTTTAATAATGGAAATAATTATCTATAACGCCCCTTGGGGTTCGATATTTGCAAAATCCGTTCTTAGCTGATGTCTACTTCATGAAGGGAACCTACCTATATCACAAATTTCAAATCTGTAGGTCTAATAGTTCCGGAGATATCGTGATTAGCCAGTCAGTCAATGAGTGAGTCACTTTTCTCCTTTATGTATATACAGGGTGTTTCAGCTAAGACGTTGAAAACTTCTAGGAGAGGTAGGGGACACACAACAAGACGACTCGAAGTAATAAAAATGCTGGGTCGGAAATGCTTTCCTAAGGCTCCACGCGCCGACAAAATTTAGGGTGCAAAACTTCAACTGGTCTTAAAAACGGGAAAAATTGTCAAACGCTTCCGGGTTTTGGTCAAAATTATTGCTTTATTTATTATTTCATAAAAAATATTCTGAGCAATATTGCTGCTAAAACATCGCTAAAGGGCGCTTTAGACTTTAAAAAACGCTATTGAAAAATTTTTTTCAATAGCTTTTCAAAGTTTTTTGATGGCTTTCATAAGTTGAAACTTTAACTTTAATTTTGATACCAGATTTGGTATCCTCCGGGGAAAATTGATGTAAAAAATCGAACATTGTTCAGGGCACTTAAAGCACAAACGGTGCTAAAAAACGAGCAAAATGTTGGATTTCGGTGCGGTTTGCGCGAAAAGCATTGCGTTACTGACTAATTTGTTCAAAATAAATTTTGACTTGGTAGCTATTAATCAAAGCCAGAGGGCGCTTTCAGACATTGCAACTTGGAAACTCATTTGGATAATCTTGTGGTTGGGTGTAAGCCGAATAATTACTAGCAATTTTTCTCCTAAATGAGATTTGAGTTGGTCTGTTGCAAAAAAGTAATTTTATAGCAAAAAATTTAGTAAAAGAGGGTAAAAAACACAAGTACCAAATCACAAGTAAAGCACAAGGAAAGACTCAAAATAGGAGGAAAAAAGCTGTTTACTAACTGCTATGTATAATCATAAAAGAAAAAAGGAAAAACTGCTGTCAAAGGAGGTGTTCGAACTGACGCCCTCCGCATGTGATGCAGGCTTCACATCTTCGCTTCATGGAGCGTCGAACATTCGATAACATTTCTGGAGTTTTTCGTATTTCTCCGGCTGCTGCACTGATGCGTGCTACAAGTTCCTCGGCGCTGTTTACGGGTGTTTCGTACACCAAGGATTTCATTTGTCCCCAGAAGAAATAATCCAGACAGGAAAGGTCTGGCGATCGGGGAGGCCAATGCACTGGTCCTCCACGGCCAATCCGTCGTTCACCACATGTTGCATCCAAGTGATTCCGAACAGAAATACTGAAATGTGCGAGGGCTCCATTTTGCTGGAACCACATTTAAGTAGGAGTCGCAGCGGTAACGTGTGCGCTGTCCAATAACTCTGGCAAAACTTGTTCAAAGAATATCAGGTAGCGTGGACCAGTCAGGTGATCAGGCAGAATGTAGGGTCCTATTAGATGATCCCCTAGAATGCCAGCCCATACGTTAACCAGGAAACGATCCTGTGCAGCCCGAGTACGTGTTACATGTGGGTTCGCTGCTGCCCACGAGTGGCTGTTATGGGTGTTGAAAATACCCTCTCTCGAAAAAGACGCCTCATCTGTGAACAACACGGAGGCTGCAAAAAAGGGATTTGCAATTCGTTGCTGCAAGTACCACTGTGAAAAGGCCTGACGAGGTGCAGATTCACATTCTTTTAGTGACTGGACGCGCTGGTAGTGAAATGGATGCAGGGCACTATCATCGAGAATCCTCCAAACGCTACTGTATGAAATCCCGATTTCATTAGCGATACCTTGTATACTTAAACTGGGAGTGGTCTCTACCATATCCTCGTTCAATTCGATACGTGCCGTCCGATCTCGATTACGTGCTGCCTTCTGGAATGAACCGGTACATAATTGCTGGTGTAGGCGAGCAAACATGGTATGAGCAGGAGTCCGCCTGACAGGATGCCTTTCGGCGTACAACCTCTGAGCGGCTCGACCATTGCAATCTGTGGCCCCGTACGCCAGAATCATATCTGCTTTCTCTGCATTCGTGTACTCTGCCATCGTACAGCCAGTCTGTGTGCGACGGAAATAAAGCTTCCTTCCAGCGGACTCCTTCTTATCGTTCTGTCCCTCTGGTGGCTAATTCAACTCTCGACGGGCAAATTTGCATATTCTGCCTTTAACACTCTCTCGCTAAAATTTTCGCCGAGAACCCTGCTCGCTTTATTCACTGCCACGACACTTCCAATTCCTGGGCTACGTATCAGGCTTTCGATGGTCTTACTGCTTCAGGAAGGCATTTCCGGACCACCTTTCTTATGTTATTCCGAGTCGTCTAGGTGTACTCTATCTCGTTGGTGGAAGAGTACACCTAGATGACTCCAGGAATCATAGGAAAGGTCGGTCAGAAAATGCCTTTTTATTTGTCTGAAGCACCTCTGGTTTTAAGTTTGGCAACAATGTCAAAATTTGTTTTGAACAAATTAGTCAGCAAGGGAATGCTTTTCGCGCAAACCGCACCGAAATCCAACATTTTGCTCGTTTTTTAGCACCGTTTGTGCTTTAAGTGCCCTGAACAATGTTCGATTTTTTACATCAATTTTCCCCAGAGGATACCAAATCTGGTATCAAAATTCAAGTTAAAGTTTCAACTTATGAAAGCCATCAAAAAACTTAAAAAAATATTGAAATTTTTTTCCCTAGAGTTCCAAAGTCTAAAGCGCCCTCTAGCGATGTTTTAGCAGCAATATTGCTCAGAATTTTTTTATGAAATAATAAATAATAGCAATAATTTTGACCAAAACCCAAAGCGTTTCGACAATTTTTCCCGTTTTTAAGACTAGTTGAAGTTTTGCACCCTAAATTTTGTCGGCGCGTGGAGCCTTAGGAAAGCATTTCCGACCCAGTATTGCCTATATACTTCGAGTCGTCTTGTTGTTCCCTACCTCTCCTAGAAGTTTGTAACATCTTAGCTGAAACACCCTGTAGATTTTTATATATATTGAGTCAAGGTCTGAGTTCTCGTGTGGCCGCGGTACCCGAATGGTCAAGATACCGGATCGTGGCTGGCCTTGTCACAAGTTCGAGCCCAGTACCACCAAAGACCCGCCGTGTAAGGCAGCGATGCACGTTAAATCTGTCGAAAGCTGAAACGTTCTCCCGTTGCTGTGGTAGTTAGAAGAGGGGGTGCCAGCTCAGGTGTCGTCCACGTCACTTGACCATGGTTCAAAATCATGTGGTCCGTCGCCATAAGCCGTCATGTAGCTGAACAGTGCGACGTTAATATTCACTCACTCACCCCAGTTCTGGTACCACTGAAGACCCGTCGTGTAGAGGAACTAATGTACGTTAAAACTGTCGAGACTCGTTGTCCTTTCGCTGGCGTGGTGTGGTAGTTAGGAGAGAGAAGTGCCAGTTCATGTGTCGTCCTCGTCACTTGAGCGTTGTTTAGAATTATGAAGTCCGTTTCCCCATAGCCATCTAGTTGCTGCACAATGCGACGCTAATACGAGTGCACCTCTTTCTTTCTCTGTCGCATCTGGACAAAATTAATATCACAGTTAAAGATTCAAAGGTAAAAAGAAAATTATAATGTTAATGCTCTAATTAAATTAATCAATGATGTTGATTAAATTATGAAAGAATTTTCAGTTATTGAATAAATTTTTATGCCGAATGACATGTAAAATGATTTCAAAATTTTGAATTCCATTAAAATTTGATCATTAGTTCTTGAGATATAATGGAAAAGCATTTAGGGTCCTTTACAAAAAAATACGTTAAAAGCGAAAACACTTAAGGTATCCGACTACGTTCGGAACGTGATATTAAAAAAGCGAATAAATGGATAATTTTCATGATATTTAGTGTCACTTAGATTAGAATATATGCATAAAATTGTTTCAAGGACATTTTGACAAAAAAATTTATTTAAATACAATATTTTGGCAAAAAACTAACTTAAAATAATCTTTTTTCCAAATGTTCTCCTTTTGTGAAAAAATGGTTCTATTATAATAATATTTTGCCTGTATATAGCTCAGACCTCTGTGCAGAGGCTCAACTAGAATTTTTGAAATATATAACTTAGAAGTGGGTTTATTCATATTTTACGACAACAGAGAGGAGCAATTTTGAGGGGAAAAAAAGCGAATAATATTATTTCAATTGTTGGTAACTCTGTAAATAATGTGAATTTTTCAAAAATTCTAGTTGAGCCTCTGTAGAGATGTCTGAGCTATATATTACAGGCAAAATATTATTATAATAGAACCATTTTTTCACAGAAGGAGTACATTTGGAAAAAAAAGATTATTCTAAGTTAATTTTTTGACAAAATATTACATTTAAATAAATGTTTTTTTGTCAAAATGTCCTTAAAACAATTTTATGCATGTATTCTAATCTGAGTGACACTAAATATCATGAAAATTATCCATTTATGTGCTTTTTAAAAATCACGGTTCCGAACGTAGTCGGATACCTTAAAACAAAATATCGGTTAACACAAAGCAGTACAACGGTCCCGACAATCTACTATTCATTTTCATACATTTTTTTCTCTTATCACGAAACCATAATCGCATAGCATGAAAGGATTTTCCTTCTGGGGAATGAACAAAGTACTGAAATTACCAGCAGGATTGGACTGTTCTTTTGGATTATCTGAAAAATTCATTGCAGTAGATGAAGGTAATATATATCTCCAATTATATGGCAGGAAAAAAAAACATTTTGGAGTTTCTTCAAAACTAAACAAACATCATTGATGCAGATTCCGACGATGAAAATGAAATGAATAATGCAGCTCCTGTTCCCACGTCATCCGAAATGAGGAACATCATGAAATGTAAGTGCAGTTACTTATAAATGCACCTTCCAATGGTGAAATGAATAACAAAATGGACGATACAGAACACAATTGATGCTAAACGCTGTGAACAATTTCATGCTCAAAAGCACTACGAAAAGAAAAATATCAGATTATTTTCCAAAAACTCAGTAAATGTTATGTTTTTCAAAAATCTTTTAAAAAATTGGTATTAAATTTCATAAAGTTCTTGCGAACGTTTTTGTGTTTCATTGATTTTTATTAAGAGGAATCGGAAACCTCTATATCAACAATTTTAAATGGCTGTATTCGATGTACCTTTTCTCAAACTCTGTTATACGTACATGCTTGAAATTTTTCATGCAACTAAAGTATACCTTTCTCATTATACTGAAATGAGCTTTTAGCTAATTTTGAATTTTTTCATAATTTATTAAATATTTTATCAAACATTGCGAAGTTTGACTCATTTTTTACATAAAAAATTTGTAAAAAATAAATTTTTGAGTTTTTTTACAGAAAGCTCATTTTAGTATATACTAGCCATCATTATAAATATATTATAAAACATTTACATGCCTATGAACAGTAGTTCCTCAAAAAAGGTACATCGAACATAAAAATTTACATTTACATTTTGAGATAAATTGGTTTTAATGTATACATTGAGGCTTCTAATCGGCTAGTAAATAAAAAAATAACAGGCTCAATTTACAATAAAATGTACATGTTTTGGCTTATATAAGACGCTCAACTTTTTAGCAAAAACGAAGTACTTTGTTTACATTTTTCGCCATTCAAATGGGCATGGCCCAGTTTCAATGATTATTTAAAAATAGGTTTTAAGGGCTTCTAATTACCCTAGAGGTTAAAGTAAGGCATTTTTAGAAAGATTAAAATGTATACAATTTAAAAATGTAAAAGTTTCAAATGGTCAAAAAAATAAGATTTTAGCTTTTCAACACACTCCTTAAATACATACACATATTTATGTAAATGAAATAAACTCTAATAAAGTTAATGTTATTGATATATGGCTTTTCCCTTAAAATAGCCTTTAACACGAAAAAAATATTTCAGTCTCCTCAGTTTCGAGTTAAGTGATAAATTACGTGATTAATTACAGTCATTAATACCAATGTATCAAAAAAATGTTCACGTTTTTACCATATTTTAAAAATCAGGAATCCTTTCATGCAATTCTATTGGAGAATCTCCTTATTCGAGAGACTCCTTTTGAAAAACTTTTCGACTGTGGTGCAAGCTGTCTCAAACCTTGCACTTACTGCTTATTAGCGATGAATAATTAACTAAATTTTAACTTTCTTTGTTTCTATTATTGAGTTTTCTATTCACATTCTGGATTTAATAGATACTTTTTTCGCTTGACCTATTCAATTTTATCTCAGAATTTTGCATCTAAGCAGAATAAGTTTTATTATTCAATAAAAATGCATATGTATACTCATTTGTATGCATATCTGAATTTTTAGTCTTAAGCATTTTCTAACACTATTTTTATACTATAAATACGGTTTTATATTCATCGTACACTGTTCTTGTGGTTAACAGGGAACGTATCCTCAATTTTACTCTAGGGAGCTTATATTTTTTTCAACACGAATTTCTGAGAGAGGAACATATATTTATACAGTAGAACGTCGTTCATCCGAACATTTTTTTCCGGAGCAGTATTTTTTTTCAACTACATGTACTGTATATGAATAAGTTTTTGAAATTTCAATGCTCAACAGTTGTTTCGCGTGAGGCCAAAAGTGAAGGGAAAACACAAGGTCAGGGATATTTGGGGAATTTCAGTTGTGTGATTTGGTAAACATTTGCGTGGAATATTATGTCAGTTTGTTTCCAAGTGAGGGGTGTATATGTGCTCTTTTGTTGAGTTGTGAATTGTTATAGCTTCGAATTCAAAACGGAAGCGTATCGTCTTGAACATAGAGACAAAACTTGAAATATTGAACCATCTAGCGAAGGGAGAAAGTGGAGCGTCTCTGGTACTTTTATAATATTAGAAAATCAAATACTGACGCGTTTTCTGCGTTAGAGATAGCTATGGTGTGGTACGAACAACAATCAGAGTGCTGTCCTACTCAACTACTGCTTCTCTAGAGAATCAGAGACTTTGCAACGAAAAAACGAAGCTGTACAATGGTACAGCGAAAAATAAGCAATTATTTTCCACAATAAAGGTAAAATTGCGACATTTTTCACCTATTTTGCTTTTTCTTCAAGCACTTTTCCCGCAGGTGATGATTTTCAATATTCGTATAATGTCCGGTTTCATATACTGCACGAATCGCATTCGGTTATCCGTACAATCGCGTATCCGAACGGTGTCCGGTCCCAATTGATTCGGATAAATGACGCTCTACTGTAGTGTAAAAAATAGAGTTGTGTGTGGGTGTATTATAAGGGCTACACAAATGAAAAGTGGCCATGTGCAATGGGCTCAATTCATGTGACGTCATAGTCACATGATAGTAGTATAAGTCACGTGAATCTAGCCAATCAATTGAAAAACTCATGTGACGTCATAATCACACAATAAAAACTATCTTGTGTTTCCAGCTAATTAGTTCACGCGCTTCGGTGTTGCCAAGTTTTGCTCTTTGCAGAAGCTCTCTCTTTTAAAGTACATATGTATACAAAATGCATTTATTTAAAAGTATACGCATAAAATAGGATTTTTTTTTAATTTAAAAAAATCTTTTTGAAGAAAATTTTTTCCCTAACATTTAAACATCTTTACCCAAATATGATATTTGAAATTTTATCTAAGTTTTACAAATAGAACAACAAGTACATTTAGTTTAATGTTTGTTTTGAATTCAATGGAGAACACGTGTTTGTTTTTATCATGTGACACCATGAATTGAACCCATGGTGTCAAAATGATTACTGCAATAGGAGCACTACCAAAAATGTATATAAAGGTAGATAGGAGGTGTATACCGCATACTATCCACAAATATGAAACCTGTTCTTGGTAGAGGAATAGCATCAAAAGTAAAGTCGTGCTACTCATGGATGCATCTCTATCGAAGCAATGCACTGTAGTCTGATTTCTGATCGCGAAAGGTAAGCTGAATGAAGACAATTATCAGTGAATGGGGTCAGTCTATGGCGAGCATTTCTTAGTTTGAACAACTAATGCGAAAGTTTTTCGTGAAAGGTGGCAAACAATACCATATCTCCATGACAATGCTGGCCCAAATGTCTCTCGTGAAGCCCAAGCAACCTTAAAAATATTTCGTTGAAAAGTGTTGGAACACCCACCGTACAGTTCGGATTTGTCTCCCTGTAACTTTCTACACTTTTTTCCACTTAAGAGAGCATTACGTATTCATTCGGACGATGAAATGAAGGAAGCTCTACAGGACTTCCTCGAGAATCAACCACAATATTTCTACAGCTAAGACATAGGCTTACTATAGAAATAATAGGACCTGCGTTACAATGCCTAAGGCTACTTGCCCTAGTCAACAACAATGTCTAAGTCAACTTGTCCAGTTTTCATTTGGTTAACCCTTATATAATTCTTCCTCGCAAGCCCTTTACATCGTTGTTTCCGTATATTATCATGAGCGTGATGATTAAAGCCAAGAATTAAGATTTGTGAAGCAGAATATGATCCTCTTAAATCTCTGCGATGTTTTGTCCAATCGTAATCTCAAAATTAAATATTATCTGAACTTTTGGAAGGAATTGCGTTAAACTTTGGTTTGAAGAATTTTTAGATAATTTTTAGGAATCCGAATGTATTTTTGATGTCTTATAATTCATTTTTTTTTCTCTTGACTGTACTTAATGCACCCAACTCTCTTTTTTTACAAGGTAAATATATGCTCCTTAAAAACTGTTCAATCAAATAAATAAATAAATCATGTAAAAAAAATGCATGCGATGTATGGTTAAATTGGGAATCTATTCCTCAATTTTTAAAAATCGTGTAAGATGAAAAAACTCTAAACAGTTTCCGAAACAACTTTAAAAAAAAGTAATAAAAGAGAAATCCGTGTTACATATTTACAAAACAAAAGAATTCATTTTTAATACAAAAAAAAATTAAAATTAGTGTATAATGAAAATTTAGTCTGTAAATACATACAAAATATTAAAATTCAAATTGAAATTAGGAATAAAACTATTAACTAACAACTACTCATCTCTATTTGATAACAAACGTGCACGTTTATTAAAAACTGGATTAAAAAGGCTGTCTTCAGTAGATGTGTCATATATATCTTGCACAACTGTCGACTTTTGATTCAAATGAAGAATTTTGTTCATTATTAACGACTTTTAATAAAAAGAATTATCATTAGCACAAATTACCTTGGAAATTCTACCACGAATTAAAAATAACTTTAAATTGTACATCAACTTTAGGAACTGTATTGAAACTACTTATTGCCTTCAACGAACTGAATTCAACGAACTGAATTAAACGAACTCGTGTTAAAACAAAAAATTCGTGTAAAATAGTATATTAATAAACTGTGTTATTTCAGAATCGTGTAAAAAAAGAGTTAGGTATAGTTCATTCGTTTCAAAATAATATTACTTTTTGAAATTTATTCACCATTTTTAAAATTGAATCAAAAGCAGTGTGTTGATTTTGTTTCAAAAACCTCTATGATAAATGTTGTGTATGCATAATTATAGTATCTTGTCCAAGGCAATTATTTAACATTAGCAAACAGCAGCGTATCAGCTTTCCTATCTAGAAAACGTTAAGAGATACGGAACAACAGTGAAATAACTTCGATCTTACGCAGAATGCTGAGAATAGAATGCGTAAAATGTTTGTTTGTAATTTACATCCTTTATTGCTTGTACTGCATGCTTTATTGCTTGTATTTAAAAGTTAACTATATACTGTATGCCAATCGTGCAAACTTATCACTCAAGATGTTTAACTCAATTTAACCTATTGTTGGTATGCGAAGTGCATGAAATTTTTGCATTGTGCAAAAACGAAAGAAAAAAAAACCTTACGTACGTTCGGTGGGGACCAAAATAAAAGAAACAGCTCAGCCGGGCTTTACGTTAAATCTCATATTCATGAAGAAATTTTCCATTACCGAAGAATGAACTGCCTTCCATACTCCCCTGATCTGACCTCTTGAACTGCCATACCAAACATTAATGCTCTTTCATTCAATGTCAAGACATGTAGTAATAATCATTCTTAATCTTGGTGGTAGCACTCGGTACTGATTTCATAGACTTTATCACTTCTCAGAAGGCTATATTGCAATCATTTCGTTTTTATATATTTTGCTATCAATCAAAAAATATTTGGCTTTGGTATATCTTGGCGTTGGATTACAAGCATTATATATATTTTACACACAGACACACACACACACACACACAGACACACACACACACACACACACACACACACACACACACACACACACACACACACACACACACACACACACACACACACACACACACACACACACACACACACACACACACACACAGAGAGAGAGAGAGAGAGAGAGATGAACATAAAAGTAAGGCTTCATAATGGGAAAAATTCTGTTTCAAATGTTAGTTTAATTTGTTGCTTAATTCATTGGCCGCACAATTCAGTTCTATTTGAGCCATTAAGAATACCAGTTTTACTCAGATGCAATTAAACTGCAAAATTTTCATTTTATTTACATATTTATTGTTTGACGATTGTACAAATAGATCAGCATCATTTCTCCGTTGCCTAGTGGTTATGGTCTTGAACTCGTGGCTGGCATGTCGTGGGTTTGAGTCCTGGTGCCACTGAAGATCTGCCGAGTAAAGGGGCTGGTCCCTGTTAAATATGGAGCTCAAAATCCTCCCGTTAGCATGGTGTGGTAGTTTGGAGATGGAGGTGTCAGCTCAGGTGTCGTCTTCGTCATTTGACCAAGGCTTGAAATTACGAGAACCTTCGCCAATAGCTCTCGTGTTGCTTTATAGAACGACTTTAATTCTCTCCCCATTTTCGCTTTGGAGAGTGGAGTGCCAGATCATGTGCTGTCCTCGTCATTTGACCATGGTTGAAGACTGGTACATTGCCAATTACATTTTTAAATTAAATTATTTTTAGAGCATTAAATTATATACTTACAATCGGCTTTGGGATATCGAGTAGAAACACCAACTCTAATTTAACTGTACTTGTTGTCTCACTCATATTACGCATCAACATTTCCTGCTTGTTTTGTTTCAATACTTCCATTTATTTTGACTTGATATCTGGTAAACAGTTTTGTTAAGTTTTTGTATGGAGTTCTTTGAAAACGGGGAAGAGGTGTCAGATTTAAAAAGGTGGACATTGTGATAAATAACATAAGAAGAAAATGTAAGAGATTTTTTTTGCGTACATGCAGCAGTGTATAACCATTTATGCTTGTAAAAGTAGCCCTTTACTTTGCACTGTTGGATGAAAAAAAGGGATGTTTGAAAAGAAAAAAAAATTCTGAATCATCTCTGTACCAATTCGTTAAATACTTACTAAGCCGTATTTAATAATTAATTTCAACTGAGACGTTATTTTAGTTAAATTATATTATAAGTGAAATAATATTAAATATTCGATCAGTTTTTCTGTAAATCAACCACAATGCATAGCTCTAAGCATTATGTTACATAATTAATTTCAAAATTTAAGGTAATATTAGATTAAGTGTTATTCTTTTTTTTATTGATGAATCTATTATAAGATCTTACTTATAGTCATCATCTGGAAGTCTATTTAAATATAAAAATTCCATTATAGTATTACCTTCCACAAATTTTAATATAATTTTATTACAAAAATTAGGAACAACGCACGATAATTAATTAGATTCAATGAGTTAATATATTCTGGTATTCATCAATCAGTATCATCATTTGTCATATCATCTTTTCAAGCGGAAAGAAACATGGCTCTGGCATTCAATGTGCTGTATTTCATTGCAAAAGTACTGTCATTTAATAGTTAGAGTTATAGTAAAATTAATCTCCTGTGATAATTTATAGATTATCTATTTGCTATTATGTTATGGATAATTATGTAATTTAGTCAATATTTTTAGCTTCTAGAAGTTTTTATGGAGGATATGAAATAAAGCGGATGTTCATGATTATTAAAAGTATTTAAAGATGTGTATAAGTAAAAGTATTGATATATTTTTATTTTAATGACTTCAGCTGTCGAATTAAACTCTCATTTTCGAATGTATATTTAACACTTAGGCATTTTGTAAATTTCAAAAGCTTATGGCTGTACACACACAAAAAAAATATTTTTAGAAATCTCTAGAAAAAGAAGGAAAATATTTGTTCGGAAATTTTCCTGCTTTTTGTGACAAAGAGATGTAATAATTTTATGCCCTGTTTTTCTCATTCATGGAATCTTCAAACTGGTACATTTAAAATAATACTCAGTTAAAATAAAAGTCCCGTATTTTAGTATAATCCAAATTTTGATAGAATATGCCCCACAATTAGAATTATTTTTAGTATTACCATGAAGGAAGGAAGTTTCGTTTTGGGTACCTTCCGTTCCGAACGCATGCGAGAACTTTACCAATCACGCCAAAACGATCGTCTTCGTGTGATGTTACTAGTGCATATAGGTATCACACGGTTTGAGAATTGCGTCATTTGCGTGAGACGGCTTGAGAATTGCGTCATTTGTGTGAGACGGCTTGAGAATTGGTCATTTGTATGAGACGGCTTTGAGAAGTAACGGCTTATTTGCATCAATGTTTGACGGTTTGGTTACTTTTGCGGTGAATAGATGGCGCTCACGACGAAGTGGTTCTGGGTTTCTTCCGTTCAGAACGAAGGTGTGGTTCATATCACGATATCACACCGCCGCATACTTCCATGCCAGTGTTTTGGTGAATAAGGTGAACGAACGATACCATATTCGTGGCGAGCATGTAAGGCTCACCGATAAAGGAACGAAGATTCGTTCTGGGTTTCTTCCGTTCAGAACGCCATGACTGTGGCGTGCGAGTATTCACTAACTGATCACCTTCCATTCCGTACGCAAAGTACAAAACGATCGTCTTCGCGTGATGTTGGTACTAGTTCATATATATATCACACCACCACAACCTAATGCTTTGAAGCAATGAAGTTTTATATTTTGAATGTGAGTAGGATTCTTAACAGTTTCGGCTCCACTATATCTCTTTGTAGTGAGGACACCACTTGAAGCGAGTCTGAGGGGGTCTTACATACTTGTAGGTCTTAATTCTGCGCAATGGGTAGTATAATAAGATCTATTGTAGAAGAGTGGCTTATGACAGTGTTTCTCAAACTTATCGACCTAATATTCAATAATAATTTTCATCGCGATCTCCTCTTTTTCATACAAATAAAAATACATTGAATTCAATAATACTATACTTTGACGCTAAAAGCTACCATATTACTTTAACTTCTTAAGTGCCACCAGCGAATAAATACGTCTCGGTGCGCTAAATGCCTCGGACTTATATATACGTCTTTCCGAAGTACGATATTTTCTGTGCAGTGCTATCTATAAAACTATTTCGAAGGCTTTGGAATGCAATAAAAGGACCAGGGCAGAGTTTGCGAAGGAATTTCTTGTATTTATTCCTTTTCTCCCCCAGAATACATCCCATAGGCACGCCTACGTGGAAAACGAAGGTTTTGGGGAGCGAATCATGTATATTTAAATTGGCAGTGAAGGGATTATTTATATAAATCTTACAAATTATCAAGAGAAGTCTTGATTTTTGTATATAATTTTATATGTGACAAGCCTATGCAATCACTGGTAATTATTAAATTTGCTCTAAACCTATAGTATTGTTAATAGTGTTAAATATTTTTCAAAACATTAAGTTTCTTAGAAGTATGTGTGTGTGAATTTAGTTACTATTCAAAACTGCAGAGGTGAAAATTTCTAAGCGGTGGATCAATATAGCTAGGTATTTCTTTTCTCTACAAAACTTCCCTTAGAATTTGCATCGTGATTTTTGAAAATGTAATGGATACCTTTAAGGGCACAGGGACATCGTATGCTTTGAAAAAATCGATTTTTCAATTTTAGTTCTAAAAAATAGTGCTTATTTTTTGAATCTAAAAATGTATATTACTTATATGGTTGTTGATAAAATAGCCCTAAAATATGAAAAATAAAAATGTAAACAAATGACCACGCCCTTTTTGATATACCCCTTTGAACTTTAAATATGTAGTTTCCCCTGTGTTTGATCTATATAAACGTTCTATATAGTGAACAAATTATCTTTTAGTATGTAATGTCAATTTTTTTTTTAAAAAATAAATTTATTCGTGCAAAAAGAAAATTAAGATTTTCATAATTTTAAGGTTTTATGATTATTTTAAGGAAATTATGCAATTAATTCGTTAAAAAACTGGTTCATTATGTTTGATATGTTGCTGCATATATATGTGTGAATTTTTTTGTATATTCAAAGAATATTTTTGTAAGAAATAGTACCTATACATGAAAATATGTATTACAAAATCTCGAAAATTATGTTCATGTTAACATAAACAAAGGGAAAAAAACATATGAATTTAAAATTACTTTTGTAACTCCAGAAAATGATTAAGGATTATTATTAGTCATATAAAAATAGGCAAGCAAATACTAATCAAGCGTATAATACGTGAAAATATTGTTTATTTTTTTTTTTAGTTTTTTCACTTTTTCTCAAAAGCATATTTTTTTGCATTTAAGTATATTTTTTTTTAAAAAAACTTCTGCACTATATGATTCTAGATTTTTATACTTCTATACAAGATGCCTATGCATATAGTGAAGCTATTTTTTTTCTATTAAGATAGTGCCTAATTTTTTAAAAATAGTTTTATGCATAAAAAAAGCAGAAAAATAAAAAAAATTCAAATTTTAAAGTTTCATAATCTTTTTAAAGAAACTGTACTAACATTTTACTAAAAAAAAATGGGTTAACTGTATTTTATGTATTGTTTTATATATGTGTAAAAAATATTTTGCATAAAAAAGGGATACTTTTTTAAAAAATGGTACCTATAAACACAAGTATATATTACGAATTCTCAAAAATTATGTATTACTTAAATTAAGAAGTAAAAAAAACCTTTTGGAGTAAAAAGTTATTTTTGTAGTTCTACAGAAAAATTAAATTATCTTTATTAAGAACGTAAAAAATCTAATCTCTATTGGAAATTGTAAATGATATATGTCTCATAAACAAAGGGTCTTAATTGGGGCATTTTACTCTTTCGAGCATGTCCTGGTCCCCTTAAAACAGTGTTTCTCAAACTGTGGGGCGTGACCCCTAGGGGGGCGCGATAACTTTACAAGGGGGGCGCGAGCATATCGAAAATAAAAGATTTAAAAATAATTAATTAACTGGAATATAGTTTCAATTATAATAAAAAATGGACTTTTACTTTGATATAATTTATAGACGCGCGCGATATTAAGTCAACAAAAATTAAAAATTTCTTAAATACTTAATTAGCTATCTTTGATCCTATAACCTAATAAAAAACTTTTATTTGATTTGCTGTAATTCCATGATGAGATATTTTTTTATTACGCTTTCTTTATAAACATAACATACAACTCTTTCAGAGAAAAAACAGATCCCAGACGCAGAATCGAAAAAATTTAGGAACATAAAAAATTCCTCACTGTCATTATTTTTGAAATACTGCACATTATAGCTGTAATCTGTTTAACCTTCTAAGTTATTGGTACAGTTAGTTATGATGCCTCTTTTATGTGTTTCTTTCTCATTTAGGGAAGTTGTAAGTAATGTGTTTCTCTGTTAGGCTTTTTTGCATGCAAAAGAGTTTTATGATGTTTGGAAAACCACGGAGAATTTTTTGAAGGATTACTTGGCTTAGAATTATTTTTACGAGTTTTCTATACATATGAAGCATAACGCGAAAAACGTAAGAGCAAAGAGCGGGCACTTCAGCCGGTATACTTTTAATGTATCAGTGCTGCACAGAGTATTTTATAACTAATTAATTAATACTAAATTAAGAACAAGTTTAATAAGTATAAACGACTTCCATGGGCTTGTCTTGCAAAGCAAAGTTTTTATAAGGAATGCTTATGATTAGAAATTCACCCTCTGAGTTCTTTTTCTATATTTAGCTGATATCTATATTTTGTCTTCTAAGTAGCCACCGCATTTTGCAATACGTTCAATTTAAAAATTAGAGGAAGGAAAAATAACATATAATTATCGTATTATTTTATTTATTTATTTATTTTTTGCTTAAAAGTAGTATACAAAATTTTAATGCTTATGTTACTAATTTGTATGGTTTATAATTAAGATCGCTTATTGTAGCTTTAGCGTCAAAGTGCATTATTATTGCATTCAGTACATTATTAATGTATAAGGGGGGCGCGATAAAAATTGTGATCAAAAAGGGGGGCCCAGTATTGAAAGTTTGAGAAGCACTGCCTTAAAAAGTATATAGCAGTTTAAGTTTAATAGAAATGAAGAAAAATAAGTAAAATAGGGGCAGGGGAGGACAATTCGTTGCAAAGAAAACAGTTATAACCACCAAAGTAAAAAAATAGAAGTATCAGAAAATAATTTTAAAGTATTTTGTTTAGGTTTTTGTTCCATGATCACCATTAAAAAAACATTCCCCTCAACAAACTACAAGGAGAATTTAAGGAAAAATCTACTTTTAAATCGAAATAATGTATTTTAGAATGTCTTGTTTTTTTCTATCCCTCAGTTATATTCACGTTTAACCGCAACCGAATGCCTTTCGCGGTTTAACTGTGTGGTCACGGTAGCCAAGTGGTGTTTAGGCCTGGTGCCACTGAAGATCGTTATATAGATGGACTGAGGCTCGTTAAATCTGTCATGGCTCTAAGTCCTCACGTTGGCGTGGTGTGGAAGTCTGGAGAGTGGATGCTAATTCAAGTTTCGTTTTGTCACTTGACAGAAGTTGAAAATTTCGAGGTTGCCAATAGCCCTCGTGTTGTTTTAGACTGCGATATGGATAAAAAATCAAATAAAATCAAATTGGTGGTTTCTAGCCACACCAATGATTTTTATATCCCTGTTATATGTTTTTGAAATCGATCGATGCATTTTTTCTGGAATAATTTAATTTGACCGTTCCCATTCCTTAGGATTTCTGAAGATAAATATTATCTATTGTAATCTTCGTACTCCTTGAACTCTGAAGTCAAAGATCTAACATCTGCTCTAACACAGGTTTCATTATACAAACATAATTGCAACAAGATGCAGATCTTGGTGCGACTTTTTCTTCATCATAAGCACTACAGCCGACTTCCAGCCAAGGTGGTCTCATTTAGTTCAAACCATTTTAATCCATTTATTGCTGTTGTTTTCCATCTATCTAAGCCGATGTTTCGCAAGCATTTTTCTATATTGTCTAGCTGGCTTGTACGGGGTCAGCCATTTATTCTCTTGCCTTCTGTTTTTCCCAAAACGTTATTTGTAGGGATTGCAATATCGGACCAAAAGTTCAATACCGGTATTCGATATTTTCTAGATCTGGTGTTTCTTTGTTTTATTTGGAAGTTTTATTAGAAGGAATAAATATCACAAAAAATTTGTCAAAGTTGTAACTTATAAATTATAACCGTATATAAAATATCTGATTGTACTTTCTTCCCATTAACTTTAGTAACTCTAGAACATTTTTTACATAGCGCCACCATACTCTTTTTATCATATAAATAATGAAAACAAACCGAAGTAGTATTTTCAACTGATTTGTTTTTTGTTCTTTAAAGTTATTCTTATTATTCATTACTATGGATTATTATTTATAAGTATATATATAAGGAATTTGAAAAATATTTTGAGCCCTAAAGTAATATATGCAAATACAATGTGAATAACAAACTGACCAATTTAAAGAAGTATCTAAATATTACACATTTGCATCAAAACACTCTTGTGTTTTTTTTCCAGGTATAGAAGTTTAAGTTGGCATTACTTTCAAAGATGGCAACCGATTTAACAGCTGTAAAGTGATTTTTCTCAGTTTGGTTTGGCAATTCATCAAAACGATTATCAAGCAAGGCGTAGATTCGTCGAATGGGCCCAAAACGAGATTGCCGTTGTTCCCGATTTTCATAAGCGAATTTTGTTTAGCGATGAAGCGCACTTCTGGTTGAATGGCTACGTCAACAAACAAAACTGCCGCATTTGGAGTGAAGCTAATCCACAAGTGTATGTCGAAACACCGTTACATCCAGAAAAACTGACTGTTTGGTGCGCTTTATGGGCTGGTGGAATCCTTCTTCAAAAACGATGAAGGCCACAACGTTACAGTCAATGGTGATCGGTATAGAGCCATGATTACTAACTTTTTCATTCCTGAATTGCACAATCATGATGTCCAGGAGCTGTGGTTCCAACAAGACGGCGCAACATGTCACACAGCTCGTGCCACAATCGATTTATTAAAAGGCATGTTTGGTGACCGCCTAATTTCACGTTTTGGACCTGTGAATTGGCCTCCAATATCTTGTGATTTAACACCGCTAGACTATTTTCTGTGGGGCTATGTAAAGTGATTGGTCTATGCGGATAAGCCACTTGACCATTTGGAAGACAGACAACATTCGCCGTGTTATTGCCGATATACGGCCACAAATGTTGAAAAAAGTCATCGAAAATTGGACGTCCAGATTGGACTACATCCGAGGCAGCCGTGGCAGTCATATGCCAGAAATCATATTTAAAATGTAATGCCACAAGATTATCTTTCGAATAAAAAAAATCATGTCAATCGAATAATACATCGTTGTTTTATTGCAATTTAAAGTTCTATACCTCTAAAAAAACACCCTTTACAACCTTGATTTCACATATACGAATATCAGACTTCGAATCCTGCGCGTGTGCAGTATCGCTGTGTGCTGTAATAGGATACTTTTGGCCCACCTCCGTGAAAGAATCACATATTTTATCACTTCTTTTGGTTGTACGATGCAAGTTTATATTCATAGTCTAAATAACTTCACCCGTTAGGGAGACATAAAAACAAAAACTTATACTATTTTGCTATCTTCGTGATCCCTGAACATATAGCGGAAGCAATTTAAAATTTTCTAGTCAATACCAAAAATACGGTATTTAAACTTTTAAATACCGGTATTACAAAATTTTACAAATGGCTCAAAATACCAGTATTCGTTATCCCGGTATATCGGTATTTCAATCCCTAGAGAGAGAGAGAGAGTTATTTGCTTTATTGGGTTGTCGTTATCTTACCTGAATACATAGCTAATCAATCCTAGTTTGTTAAAAAAGCCCTAATTACTGTAATTAAATTTGTTGCTCTGTACTTCCTTTATTTTTCAAAATTGTAAAGTATTTTCTCCAGACCCCATTTTCCTTCACTGCTCCGAAAATTCTCAATATTTTTCGAAAAAACCTCAATAAGTTTTCCTCATCCAGTATTTTTACTGTCCAGCAGTCACTGCCATATAAAACTAAGGGTCTTATGAGTGTTTTGTATAGTTATACTTTTGTTGCCCTGCTTATAAATTTGTATTTAAATTGATTTCTCAAATCGTGATAACATCTATTAGCTATGTTGATTCTATTGTTACGTTGATCAGGGTTCGAGGATTTTATGCAAATCAGTCACAAAAGACAAGGCAGATCTTGAAGAGTGATGAGAATTTAGTGTTGAAATTCCGATCCTCAAAATACAGGATTCAGCAGCAATATTCACAGAATAAATCTCAGAAGGTCTACACACCTTCAACAGCACTCAGACACAATTAACAGCGTTTAAAATACACGTAGGTAAAATATTATTCAGAAAGATAACCGCTTGCGTCGTGTAGAGCGTCAAATTAGTGGGTTTCTAGAAGAATCTCTCTCCAGAGGATCCCAAACTCGCCAAAATGGTCGTCAATGTCACCTAATTGGCGGCCAACTTGGTCACCAAGTTCCCAGTGAATCACCATTATAACGTAAAGGACGGCATTGCTTGTGAATATTACACAATTTTAATTACGCATCGATGCTATATTCTTTAATCTTGGTGTAACTAAATATCCTTTATATAGAGCAGCGATACTTAACCTGTGGCCCACCAGGCCTTTTTAAGTCGCCCGGTCATGACCCATTGCTTTGAGAAATTTATTTATGAAAATTTGATGGGAAATGCTCTGTTAAGAAATTAAGTATAATAATTTTGCCTTTTGCTGTCGATGTCGTATGGGTGCGAATTGATATTTTTTTCTGATTGGCGATAATATACAATAGCGGAGTAGAGGCCATTTTATCAATGAAACTAATTTTTAACTATCTTTCATATCTTGCAAGCGTAAAATATTTGAAGAAAATAGCTTGTTTCAAGACGATTGACAATTCAACTATTTTGTAGTGAAAAACAAGCATCAATCAGTAATAGTTTGATTGGAAATAAAACTGTTGTATTTAAAAAAACTCCAATAAACACAGGAATTGTTCAATGACACTTTTCCTCGAAGATCTCTTTCAAGAGGGGATAAATAGGCTTTCTTGAATAATCTTTACAACAGCAAAAAAAGAAGTGTTTTGTCAGCTGTAATGTCACAGCGGTAACAAAGGTACCTTATGAAATTTGTTATATTATTGGTAATTGTATGAAACCGTTTACTGATGCAGAAATTGTGAAGGAGTGATTCTTAAATGCTTCCAATTTAGAAAAATTCAGTGACAAAAAGAAAATATAGAAAAAACAATTAAAGCAAAATAGGAGCTTTAATATTTTGATCAATTTTCCTCATTTTTAGTTTTCTATGTTATCTTGTGGTCTTAAAGCACTTCCCCCTCCTCCCTCCATTAATTCTCATGTTGTAGCCCACGTGATATAGCCATTATATGTATGCGGCCTGGCAGAAAAAAAGATTACGTACGTTATATCTATCGGGGTCAAAAGCTATCACGAAGCCAAAAGTTGGCGTGGTGAGGATTTAGGGAGTATAGTGTGCCAGCTCAGGTGTAGTCCGCTTCATTTGACCATGGTTCAAAATTACGAGGTACTTTCCAATAACCCAGGTCCAGCTTCAACGTGTGTTGATGGAAAATCAGTTAATCAAGCAACAAGGTACAGATCGTACTACGAACTTCCATGACAAATTCGAACAGAGGAATAATAATTTTTCGCATCGTCAATTTTAAAAATGATTTGAGTCAGTGACGAGGACGACACCTGAACTGGCACCCCCACTTCCACACCACACCTACGGGAGGACATTTGATCCTCGACATATTTAACGTGCACTGCACGAGTCCGTTACCTTGACCACTAGACTACCGCGGCTACATACAAATCCCTTATGGAAAAACTATTAGTTAAATAGTTATATCAAACGTTTTATCGAAGCAATTATAATATAATTATACAAATGTGACCGATTTATGTGGGAATATAAAATTGATCTGTCAAAAAAGCTTTTATCAGTTACATCAATCTAAAAAGTGATTTGAGGACGATAGTTCATGTAGTACTCAAAAATCCTCAAAATTTCTAAAGCCAATAAAGAATGAAATAAGTTTCTTCTGGTCTGCTGGGTGGCGTGGTTGGTTTGTCTCTGGCTTTCAGTACCCAAGGTTGCGGGTTGGATTTTCATGATGCAGAAAATTGACAGTGGCCATGTCGTATGATTATATGGCATGTAAAAGATCCCTAGGGGATACTCCAGGCAAATTAATTCCTAATACAGGTTCGCATCGTCAGAAATCTGATGCCTCCCTCTAGGGCGTCAAAATGATCTGCGGTGATAGGTATCCGCCCATATGATACCGCCCTAAAAAGAGGGACTGGCTTTCGGTGAATGTATTAGGTAGATGGATGAACTCTGTTAATCTGTTAATAACTGCTCATAATCTGGCATTAGAAATAAAAAAAAATTCTTATTAAATATAAATCAATTCCAGACAAAGAGTTTTTTTTTGCCTTGTTCGATTTTAAAACATAAATTCAAGCGGAAAAAATTTTGGCCCCCCTCACTGTAAGAGTTTATTAAAAATATTTTTTGAATTGTGCTATTTTTCTTATATATAAAACAATGCAATATTTTTTCATTTCCACATACAGAATATGTGCGCGTAAGCTTCAGTGGAAACATGCGCTAAAAAGCATAAAATTAATTTATTTTCGAAACTGATGCATATGTGTAGTTTCCTTCTTTTTTATACCCGTATCAATTTCGCTTTTCATCCGTAAATTCAAATCTAAGCGAATGAAGTCTCTCAAATTAAGACGAGCAGAAATAATATGGAAAAAGAGATCATAACGGGAGAAAATATTACTATCCAAACAAATAAAGATTTCCACTTTTTATCATTTTGTGTTTGCGTGATTTTTTGAAAACAAATGTATGAATATAAACAAACAGTCATGGGAATTTTTTAAATAAAAATGATACTTGTTCTATGTATGGGGATTTTGGTTAACCCTTTTCATTTGGTGTACAATTATTAGGTAAAGGGAAAGTCTTAAAAAATAAATTAACCAATTTCTTTAAATTTGATAACATTTGGTTTTTGCTAAAACAACAGTTCATATAAAAAAAGTTTCAAATACTTTTATCAACTTTTTTTAAAAACCTGATCTTGAATTCTTCCCTGACGAATATTTTTTATGTTAAAAATTTTTTTCAATCTTTTTCCCACAAATTCACATGCATTATATATTTCCACAAAGTTATAATTAAAATAATTATGCGCACTTATAAATTTGAGTAATTCGTCATTTTACGAGAGAAGTACACAATTTGATATCACACTCATTACTCAGATAAATAAATATTGTGTTTTGATATTCTGTAGCTGTAGGCCATAATGCAAAAGAACACATTTGATTTTCAATCTAGTATTTGACGTGTTCAATTACAAGCTATTAGAAAAGTTTGCATAAAGATATATATTTACTATCGGAATTTTATTTTATGTGAATTACTATCTATGACTGTTAAATTAATGAATAAATTTGGAACA
Source organism: Trichonephila clavipes (assembly GCA_019973935.1). Classification (NCBI taxonomy): domain Eukaryota; kingdom Metazoa; phylum Arthropoda; class Arachnida; order Araneae; family Nephilidae; genus Trichonephila; species Trichonephila clavipes. The sequence continues at coordinate 4,535,922 of BMAU01018568.1, read as the reverse complement.
ATAATTAATATTTTTTAAAAATTTAAAAAATCTTAAATGCTCGCACACACATACAACTGATATATATGTATACATATAAATTAATTTAAAGTCGAACCTCTGTATAACGAACCTCTATATTGCGAATTTTTCTATATAGCGAACTTTTTCCTGGAACCTTGAGCATTTAACGATTTTTTTTTCATAAAATAACCTCTCTCTAGCGAAGTGCATTTTCTGTATAACGAACTTTTTCATTCGTGATTCAATTTTAGTTCTCCCTTTTTTTTAAAGTATTTCTGAAAAAAAATTGAAGTTATTCTCCCTTTAAAACATTTTATGGTAATCATAAATCTTCAACTGGTTTTATTACATCCTAACTCGCCGAGAGCAATAGAGTTCTGGACGTTTCATCCAAGAAGTGCAACCTTTAACCCAATTGCCCAGTTCACTGGAAACATCTTCGATATCCTCTTTCACCCTCAGTGGAGTTGTCCCGTGTCCCCATGTTCTAATTATAAAATAATGTATGTTTGATATAAATTGTATGCTTTAAATTATAAAATGCCCTAAAAATTCATTAATTTTAGTATAAAATTATTTTCTTAATATTGAAAATACAGTGAATACATCGACATTCTTTTTTTCTTGTTTTCCTTGCAGTTTTTCTTTTTTTCTTTCTTTTTTGATGGGTAAGATATAAAAAATGAGCATATATATTAATTTTAAAAAAGGTGGGAATAACTACTTTTTTAATATATAGTGTTTATGAATTTGAAATTTGTTTTATGTGGTTTATAAAGTATGTTAAAAGATGACATCTATATAACGAATTTTCCATCTAACGAACTTTATTCCAGGATTTAGTGTCTTCGTTATATAGAGAGGTCCGACTGTATATACATATGTATTAATGTATATTCATGCACATTAATATATATATATATATATATATATATATATATATATATATATATATATATATATATATATATACACTGGTGTGCAAAAATTAAGGACGAGACGGTTTTTTCACTATAACTTTGTACAAAAGCTTTCCAAATCAACACATTTAATACCGTAAGATCCCCAATACGTAAGGACATGTGTAATGTAAGCAACACTTACTAAAAGAGAAATCAGAGGGATAAAAAGAAGCTTGATATTGAAAAAGTAGCATGGAGCGCAATGCGACTGAAGGCCGAAACATCCCTGTGATGGGTGTCCAGCAAGAAACATCCGGTCTTTAGTAGGGAATATGATCTCCCCTGACTGCTAGGCAGGTTTCACAGCGTCTGCCCATGCTGAGAATGAGGGTGTCAATGAGTTGTTGAGGCATTGCTGCCCATTCGTCTTGCAGCGCCAATCGAAGCTAAAAAAATATAATATCAAATAATCAACCAAAAATATAATATCACAAGTCAAGGGATACCACAATGTAGAGTATATCAAAACAAAAATTGCCACCATCAATGGAGACATTGAGGTGAGTGAGGCAATTACTTTACAATTGAAAATAGGAGAAATTATTGAAAATATTAAATTCCTCATAGTAAATGTAGAACTGAAATATTTAATAATTTCTAATAAAACTATGAGTATTTTTGAATTAAATATTAATTTTAGTGATTATAAAATTTTTCAAAGAGGAAAACCAATTTTAAAAAATTATGAATCTAAGAAAAATATTAAAGAAAATGAAACTCTTAAATTTAGTAATAATAAAATTATCACTAAGAAAACTGATAATGTGTTTAATATAGAAATAACTCCTAATAGTGATTATGATATTATTAATATGATTAATGATAAATATAAACATGTCTTTGCTAAAAATAAGTTTGATGTGGGCGAGTTAAAATGTAATTCTCCTAAAAAATACTTACCTCAGAATTACCCATTGTAAATCGACCATATAGGACATCTTTTAAAGATGATACGGAAATAAAAAAGCAATTAGATGCATTATTGAAAGCAGGAATAATAAAACCATCTTATAGTTCTTACGCTGCCCCTATAACATTGGCTTTTAAAAGAGGATAATGCTCGTACACGATTATGTATCGATTACAGAAAGCTAAATGCTATCACAAAATTAGATGCAGAGCCAATTCCCCGAATAGATGCAGTTTTAGACAAATTAACACATGCAAAATTTTTCTCAACCATCGACCTATGCAGTGGTTATTGGCACATTAAATTAGATGATAATGAATCTGAAAAACTTGCATTTACATCAAATTACGGTCTTTTTCAATTTAATCGTTTGCCTTTTGGATATAAAAATTCTCCAGCTATATTTCAAAGAGCTATTAGACAGATTTTAAATAAATACCAAATAAAATTTGCATTAAATTATTTTGACGATATATAATAGTATTTTCGGAATCAATTGAAGAACATGCAAAACATTTAAAGGAAATTTTTAAAATTTGTGGAATATAAAATATAAAATTAAAATTCTCAAAGTGTAAATTTGGCAAAGATACAATTGATTTCTTAGGATATGAAATAAAACAAGGGTCATACACTCCAAATAATACAAATGTCGAAATAATTAAAAAACTTTTACCCTCTAGAAATGTAAAGGATTTACAAAGATTTCTTGGTAGTATTAATGTCTATTATAAATTCATTCCTCAATATGCAAAATTAAGAATGCTCTTAAATAATCTTCTTAAAAAGAATCAAAATTGGAATTGGACCCCAGAATGTCAACAATCTTTTCAAAAACTTAAAGACAGCTTAATTTCAAAGCCCATTTTAGCTATATTCAATCCAAATTATCCCTGTCATCTTTATGTAGATGCATCGAAAACTGCAATCTCATGTATCCTCAAACAACAAAAACCCAATGAAAATCAACACCCGATTGCATTCCACTCGAGACGACTGAGAAATTATGAAATTAATTATACAATAACTGAATTAGAATGCTTAGCTATAATTGATAGTTTAGATAAATTCCATTGCTATCTTCATGGATCTCATGTCACAGTTCATACCGATCATAATGCATTAGTTTGGCTTAAAAATTTCAAAAATCCCACGGGTAGACTTTTTAGATGGTCTTTAAAAGTTTCTATGTATGATTTTGATATAAAATATAAGAAAAGGTAGCACTAATGTTGAAGCTGATATGTTAACAAGAAATCCTATTGCTTATCATATAATTAATACACCCTCGAACCTTTATTAGATATCAATGAAATAAGTCATTTTCAAAATATAGAAAATACATCAGCTCCTAAATGTTTTAAGAGAGATGGTGTTTTTGTAGTTAAAAGACAAGGTTTAACTAAAATAATTGTACCCAAAGTTCTAAGAGTGAAATTAATGGAAACAACTCATAAAAAATTTGGCCACCCTGGTGTAGCTACCATGTTAAAATTAATATCACCATAATATTATTGGATAAACATTATTACTGATATACGAAATTATGTGAAACACTGTGAAACTTGTCAAATAAATAAGAAGCCACATCAGAGAAAATACGGACTGATGCAATCACTTCCCCTTTGTGAAAAACCCTTTGAACTTTTATCGATAGATAGTGTAGGTGGTTTAAATTATTACAACTCTGTTAAAAAATATTTACACATTTTATTGATCATGCAACTAGGTACATTTGGACTTTCCCATCAAAAATGCAACAACAGATACTTATATAAATTGTTTAAGACAAATCTTTCAGAATCACATATCGGAAAAAATTTTAAGTGATAGAAATACTGCGTTCACCTCTTCAAAATTTAAGCATTTTTTAAAACATAATAATGTCACTCAATTATTAACTACTTCTCACAGACCACAAACCAATGGAAAGGTTGAACGTGTAAATCAAATCCATCATTACCCGCTTAAAATGTGAAATTAGTAATAGTTCAAATAAAGTCCCATGTACAAAAATTCTAGAAAAAGTAACCCATCAGTATAATCAAACTCCACATACCATAACAGGTTTCCCACCAACCTACTTAATGTATGGTAATTTACCTTTCGAAAAATTTCGCTAAAAGATAATGAGATATATCCTCCCTTAGAAGAAGCAAGAAAATTAGCCAAAGAAAGAACAGAACAATATTATAAAATAAATAAGATTAGATATGATAAAAATTTCAGGAAGCTGATTTCAAGGTTGGTGACTTAGTAATGTATGAGGAATTTCAATACCCCAATACAAGGAAATTAAGTCCCCCTTATTCAGGCCCTTATACCGTTTTAAGAAAATGTTCTGATGTATTATTTGAAATTGATAGACCCAATGCCCTTAATAAAACTGACACTGAATTGGTTCATTCAGTTCGTTTAAGACATTTTCATCCATCTGAAAATTTTCAGTTAAATTACATTCAACAAAATACCCATAATAATGAGAAGAAGATAATAACTAAAAGAAACATCTTACGTAATACAGAAATAACTGAGTTCTGCTTAACAAGACTTTTCGGCGAAAAAAATAATATATGATATGATATGGTATTTAATTTTTATAATATATATAGTTGTGTTATAAATGAGATATTTTCTTTATATTTTAATTGAGAAAACAAAATATATAGGTTTAGTCATACAAAATTTTGAGAAATTTTAATATACTTCTCATAATTTTATCTTAAGATGTCGAATGAGTTAAGAGTTATGATAGAAATTGGTGTTTTAAAGTGAAAGATATAAATTAAGTTTTTAGAAAAATGACTAATGAGAGAACTAATACTAGAGAGATTGATTGTTATAAGAAACAAAAGTAAAGTCAAGTTGTATTCTTTTTTCTCCATTGAATTCAATTGTTTTGTTAATTATTTTATTCAGCAGTAATCTTATTGCATGTCATTTAATTTTTTTTTATTTTGAAATTGTGTGTTTTGATATACTGGCCATATATCAGGATTTACTATTTCTCGAAATTTTCCTTATCTAATATTAAAATTAATTTAATAACTTGAAGCTTATTTTTGGATATTATACAGTGGATAAGGGAGAATGCAATCATTATAATTTTGTATATGTCTCGAAACATTAAGAGGACAAACTTGTTTAGTTTGATATGTACACCTCTCACATTGTTTCTTATCAGCATCCCTGAACATCTGTGAATTGATCACGCAGATTTCTCAGAGAGATGTGTTCAAAATTAAGTAAGGTGGTACAGTTTTATTAGTGAATGTGTGATGCAAGAGAAACTCAAGAATTTTTGTCTATGAAACGAATTTTTAGAAGGTTACGGAAAGATTCAAAATATTGTATGCGATATTGTTAAATTACAGCGAATATTGAGAAAATTTTCATACATACTAAAAGTTATTATTGAAGTGAGTCCACTTTTCCGACTCAAAAATAATAAAAAAGTGCTCTTATATTCTTGTATTCTTTTATTCCTATATTCTTATAATTTTTATATTTTATAACGCATATGAAATAAAACATTGTTTATTATGTTGGATAGTGCCTAGAAGTTGTGTATTATAGACCGTTTTCATATTATTAATAATTTCATTTTATTAGTGTCTATATATTTTTTTTATCTTTTTAAAAAATGTATTTCATATATGCAAAATGTGTGTAACAATATAAGGTATTACTACGATGGCGCCAGAGTAGATTTTTATACAAAATTATTATTTTAACATTTGTATGATTTCATGTATTTTTATATTTATTATCTTATTGTTTGATATATTATTTTCCAACATAATTTTTTGTAAAATATCTACCAGCTATAATGCGAATCTATTATTATGAAGGAATAGGAGGAAACGTGAGCTCTTATTCTAGATGTCGAATAGATTTGAACAAGCTAATCTTCAATTATATGTATGGAAATTCATGTTTATCAATTAATTGTCATTACTGTGTTTGTTGTTATAGTTTTGTTTATTGTATTGCTTTTTGATTTTAGAATTACTAGTGCTTAAAGATTTCTACTGTGTTTAATATGTCTTTCTAAATAACTATGTATTGTTTTGTGTTTGTTGAAAATTGATTAAGTTTGTAAAGAGAGAAAAAACCACGCCATGACTCCCTTTTAAAATTGGGGGGCAAATGTAAGGATAATTAAATTAGATTAAAAATTAAATTCCCTATCTAGCACTTGACTCTATCTGTCTCCGTTCTCAAATTCAAGTATCAAACTATTCGCCCATTTATGTCTTCCGAACATATGACCTAGCCAATAAACATGTCTAATTCTAGATCGTTAGATTTAATAGTCAACATATGCCAGCATTAACTTGCAAGCACTATCTTCAAAGCAGTAACACTTACCAGATGTTTTTCACGTGTTATTCACGTGAAACCCCCACCATGGCGTGTTTTTTTACTCCCTGCTCTTAGCGGTCAGAACTGATGTAGACATGATGGAATAAAGATCTCTTTTTTTTTAAAACCTTAATCTGATTCTGTCTTTAAAATCATGACATATATATGTATATATATACATATACATATCGATTAATGTATATGCATATACACACATTAATATTTTTATATATATACATATATTAACATTGAGTTTTGCACCCCATTGACTTTTTAGTATTTTATTGAGTATCATGCTCCAAATTCTAATTTTCAGAATTTTATTTCCTTCTGGATATATTTACTATTAATTTTTTTTGCTTCATGATAACTATACACATAACAAATAAAAGAAATGTGTGTGTGTGCTGAATGCTTAAAAATATTTAACAAATAAGAAAAAAGTTAAATTCTCTCTAAAGTTGAGAACCAAGAACAAAACTGTATCCGATATATAAAGAAAATCAGTTGGCCAAACTGAAAAAACTTTTATTTTTTCTAAGGGTCGCTGATTTTGGGTAGTGAAGTAGGGTTTCGCTTGCTCTGTAGGATCATCCTTTCAGCAATGTACTTTCAAATTTTTTACATTCGAAAAAAACTGTAGAATTTACCTATATATATAAGCTGAAAAACAATTATAAGGAAAATGTTATCAAATAAAATGTCGTATTAAAAGAAACAAATTCGATTAATGGAAATGGTCAATGGGAATTGGAATGGAAAAAATTGGAATACATTGAGATATATATCAACTGTGTCTCAACATAATTACTCTAATATATTTTTTTCTCACATTTAAAAAAGTTTCACCAGTAAGCAATTGATTTATGATAATGATGTTTTAAAGAATAAAGCTGAATAAAATAATTTCTCTACCCATATTCCATTTGGGGAAAAATAAATAACGTGGAAATATTTCCTAAGTACACAAAATGCGATTAGGAATATTCTAGTGTATTTTATGGAATGGACAATTCTTTTTACTTTGGAATTACATGTTCTATGATTCCGGTTTATCAAATGTTATAAAAATGTAAATTAGTTCTTATTTTAAAATATTGTTCTGAACATATTTATTGGAAGTTATTTTTTACCAAATGAGATTTCATTTCCGTGAGTATTCATTCTTTATTAATTTCTCTCATTTCTTATTGTTTTTCAGATAAACATAGTTAATTTTTTTTAAAATATTATTTTAAAGATTTTTCATATTGTGTAGTTATTAGTTAATTACGAATTTTCTTTACAAAAGAACTTTGATTGTGGAATTTTATAATCAAATGTTTATTGTTATAAAATCTATATTTTTCAGGTAGCATTCAAATATTTTTCAAATAGAAACTGAAAACTCAGATACAAATTTAAGGCATTCTATCGTAATTTCTTTTAACACAGCATAAAGTATAGAATTCATTTCAGTAATCGTTTTATAAAAGATGCTTGTCGTTAACTTTTATTTATTTTCTAACCCTCAAGACTACATATATTTTCAATTTATTTATATTTTTCTTGAAAGATTTTTTATTTTTATTTTGTGGTGTTTGGGTTTAGAAAATATAAATATTTCTTGTATTATGTTTTATTTTTACAAAATGAAAATTAGGATGCTCATATCTGAGTTATTGAAATTAACGTGATAATCCGAATTATACAAGTAGGTTAACGTATCACAAGATATAAAAATGAAAAAAAATATTATTATACAATTATTATTTTTCAAAATGAAAATTAGGATATTCATATCTGAGAGTTATTGAAATTGACGTGATAATCCAAATTATACAAATAGACTAAAACATATCACTTTATGTAAAAGTAAAAGAAAAAAAAATAAGCCTATTATTATTATTATTTTTCAAAATGAAAATTAGGGTTTTCATATCTGAGTTATTGAAATTGACGTGATAATCCAAATCATACAAGTAGGTTAAAACATATCACTATATGTAAAAGTAAAAGTAAAAAAAAAAAAAATTATTATTGCAATTATTTTTTTAAATGAAAATTAGGATGTTATTGAATTTGACGATATAATCCAAATTATACAGATTGGCTAAAAGATATCACTTCATGTAAAAGTGGGGAAATTAAACCTGCAATTTATTATAAATGTAATTACAGAAGAACTAGGAAAATTATTGTTAAACTCGATCAACTATGAAACAAAAATAATATATCGATGTTTGTAAATAATAAAATATCAAGTATGGAATTTTGATACATATTTTTTTCCATTTAGTGTTGTCCATTTATTAACGAAATGCTTTTTACAAATATTTGCAGCATCAAACAATATGCTTAGTAATTAATTGTTTTTTGTTACTTTTAACTTCTCATCTCTGCTTTTCGAGGAATCCAGAATTGATTAAACAACACTTATATCTCTTATGGATAATTAAAAATAAAGTGACACATATTGATGATGAGAGTGAAGTATGTGATTATGATGCTTTATACATATCAAAGGCATTTCTTAATTCTAAAAAGTATTTACAGTTTTCTTAAACTATTGTTATAAATTCTGTGTAAAATAGCGTAAGTAATTTGTGTTTGGATGTGTTTAATGCCTTTATCTTACTCTAAATTAGATTTAATTTACGTAAAAATTGTAATATTCCCAAGCAACGCTGTCCCTTACGTTATAGTGATGATTCAATGCGAACTTGGCGAAATCTTGGCCATAGAGCCAAGTTAGCATTATTTTTGGCGACTAAGTTGGTGAATTGGCGATCATGTTGGCGAGTTTGGGACCCAGTGGATTCTTCTAGAAAATAGTAGACAAATACCTTAATTTCGAGATCAATGGCACAAGCAGGTCTTTCTCGAATTATCCGCGAGGGATATAGAGAGATGCTCACCGAAAGTCGGTCAGTCATGTTTTGACTAGAGATCAGTTAGTATTGTTAGTTAGACTGTTGAAGTGATTAGTGATTACTTCGGTTGTTGAACGAGTTGATTGCTTGTGAATAACCTTTTATATACGTGTATTTTAGACACACTGATAATTGTGTCTGAGTGCTGTTAAAGGTATGAAGACCTTCTGAGATTTATTTTGTGAATATTGCTGCTGAATCCTGTATTTAAGGGATGGTATTTTCTACAATACATTCTCATCGTTCTTAAAGAACTGTCTTGTTATTTGTGACTGATCTGCATAAAATCGTCGAACCCCGATCAACGTAACACTATTTTTAATTAACTTTATGAAAGTATCTGTTACCATTTCATTTTACAGAAGTTTGTAAGAGAAAGTATATTTCTGTACTAAATAATATTTCATGACACATACTTGATTCAAATTAATGTTAACAAGGGTTAATTAAGAGCAAAATAATTATCAGAAAATTAAATTTCATAATTATTATTTAAAAATAGTTATAAATTAATAAAGTTTGAGCATCTTTTAATACTTCAAAATTCTACATTTCTTGTTAAATACATTTTTAAATAAATTTTTGTTTTTTGAATGATCGAGTGCCAAGAAAAATTATCAAAATTATTGATACTTTAATTGTTAATTTTTCAAAAATGTTTTTTTGAAAAGTACAAGTTTCAATTCATTTTCTATAAATCAAAAATAATGTAAAAGAAATATATAAAGTCAAAAAATAAACTATTTAACTTGTTAGAAATTATGTAATGCTAATTTTCTTTAGATACGTAAATTTGTAAGGGAATGTTTTAATTTTTATAGTGGAATTTAAAAACTGAATGTATATTTAAGAAGTTTCTACTTCATCTCTTAAATTGATCGCTTTCAAACAAGCATTGACAGTAAATCTCTTATATTTTTATTGGTGATACGGGAATAAGTTTAAAAAATAAATCTTAGAAAATTAAGCCTCAAACTCTGTAAAATCAATGTCAATTTTAGATTAGGTTGTTAGGAAGCAATATTGCCTGCCATTCTGTATTTTTATACAGTATTTAAGACTTCATTTTTGCATAAATAGTTTGTTTTAAACAAATGAAATATCTTTCCATATTTTATGAGAAAAAAACATATTATACACTTGTTTTTCAAATTTAATTCACCACACTGGACAAAATTAAGGCTCATCTGGCATGGTAACATATTTTTTCTCCCAAACTTTATTTTTAAATTCTACCTTAGGTTCAGAAGAAACTCCGATATTAATGCCAAATCTGCTTCTAAAATTGCAACTTTATATGGATGTTATTTCAAAACTTCTCTGTATTTTGAGTAGGGTTAATGTTTGTATTCTGCTATATATTTTTCGTAACATTTTAAAATAATATTGATTTGAGCGTCATATTTTTGTATTTTTTTTTCTTTAAGAGAATATTTTTAATGTTGCGAAAAAGGTTGACAATTACGCAAGAAGTACTTGCGTATTACTGCAACTGCGTTGGTAATGATCACCAAGCATAAGAAACATGCCTATTAAACGTGTGGTTTGCAATAGCGTTCCGGCTACGGCAGCTAAGCAGTCGTTGGTCGTGAGCTCGCTTTATTTTGTCTAGGGTTATTATGTACACTCATGTCCAAAATTAAGGTCAAATCTGTGAAAAATGATAAACTATTCTCTGTGTTACCACGAAATTTGGCACATAGATGTATTACAATGTCAGAAAGAATATAGCAACATAACAATATGGAAAAGATTTTAACTGTAAATTAAGATGCAATTCATATCAAAAAGTGTGTAATCATGAATCATAGATAAAGCATTTACCTCGCGAAAAGGCTGCCTAATATGGAGTGTGGCCCCGGTGAACTACTATACAAGCCTCATAAAGGACTGTCATAATGTTTATGCGGGTGCCGATAAGTATTTGTAGCAACAAAGCCCATTTTTCTAAAAGTGGGACTGATGGGGGGTCATTGAGGGAAGCTACGCTGAGAAATGGCTTTTTCTAGACCATCACAAACATATTCAACAGAATTATGATCCGGAGACCTCGAGGGTCAATCCATACGGCGGATATCTGCTCCTTCATGAAAGCCATCAACAATGTGAGTTCTGTATGGGCGCACATTGTTGTCCATAAAAAATGTAGTCCGGAATCATAGCACTCAGAAAAACCTCACATAGGCTTCCGGGATCTCATCCCTATAGTGCTGCGAGTTGACAGTACCTGCATCGAAAAAGTACAGTGATGTACGACTGCCCAGCATTATGCCACCACACGCAAGGATTCATTTGACATCAAATCTGTCGATTTTTATTACATAAGAGGAATGAAAGCGAGCTCCATTTTATCTCCTGGTGAAGACTCAATGAGAATCCCTTTGTCTGGTACATTTCCAATCATCACTGAAAAGAACATGCCCTCATTCTTGCAGTGTCCACGACTAATGTTTTCAGCTTCTCAATATCTGGTCTTTCCTGCTGGATGCAGTCAAAGAGACGCGCCAGACTGGCTCTGTCAGGCGTGAAGGATAGTCTCTGCAAGATGGCTGTAGACTATTTGCCTGCAAAATCTCCTTTCAGATAAAGCGGCAAAATCAGGGCAAACTGAGGAGCCATTTTCCACCCATGTCATTGTACGCCTAATGCCAACTAGTGATCCTGTGCAGAAATCTATTGTTTTTTGGTGACCTTGTCCAACCTTCCTGGTGAAAGTATCACTTGTTTGGAATTGATTCCATAATCGGAAGACCACTTTTGAGCCACTTGTAACCATCGAGCCAACACAGCTTAAGACTAGCCAGCTTCAAGCCTTCCAACGACTCTCCATCTCGAGAAATCATCTAAACGATTATAAGAAGTCATTCTCCCCGCAAACATGCTAGCCTGACTGTTTTAATGCAATATTCACAAAACTGGATTAAAAATTCTCATACATTCGAACGGTGTCAATCCAGTTAGTCTCTGAAAAAGCTGACGCTAAACATCTTTGTTTAAATTGAAGGTTGATATTGTACTACTCTTTTTTCAAAATATATGAAATACAAATTCTATCAGTTTTACCGGAGGCATTTTAAAATTATGACAAAAATCATGTTTGTGACCTTAATTTTGGACATGAGTAAAGATTCCTCATGATTTAGAATTGAGAGGCTGAAGTTCGTCAAGTGTTTTTAGACTCTAACTCTTCACGTTAGTGTAGAAGTTTATTGCCAGCTCAGGTGTCGACTTCGTTCCCTTGACCATGGATAACATCTACAAGATTCATTTCCAATAGTTCTCGTGTTGCCTTTAAACGCAACGCAAGTAACTGATCAGTCGATCGAATTGTGTTTCATGAGTGACGTTTTCTCTTTTAAATCTCCCGCTTTTTTATTTTTAATATAACCCATAACTCTCTTAAAATTCATTTGTAGAATTTGCCCCAAACTCAAGAAGATGCTTAAGAATAGAACGCTTTACCTCCAAAACCTTTCCGATTTGCATGGTATGGAGTTATACTTGCGGAAACAGGCTTTTTGGAAATGTACATGTAGTGTTCAAAACTATAAATAACACATTAGAATTAAAAATGGCAATTCCCTTGAAAAAGGTCGCTTGTCTTTAATTACAACTGTTTTAATTTTATACCATTCTTTAATCTACGTTGAAATTTTTTCGTGAAAAAAGAATTCCAAACTCCATAACTTTAATGAACAAATCAAATATAGTTGAAACTTAATAAATGATTATACGAACATGCGTATATGTAATATTTTTTTCGATTCCCCTTCTATTAGCTCACTCTATTTATTTATTTATTTATCTTTTCGTGGAATTTTCAATCGTTAATAAAATACATTTTAAAGCGCTCAATTGAGCTAAAATTTTATATACATGTTTTATTTTGGATGACAATGCAATAATTTAATTATAATTAATACAAAATGATTAAAAGTAATTATTTAAAAAATTACAAATACATCCACGTTGGCATTATTTTTGGCGACTTGTGTCAAAACTTGAAAAGGTTTTTCCTCACGTTTTAAAGCATTCAGCTGAACAGAAATTTTATATACACGATTGTGTTGGATGACAATACGATACTTAAATGATAATTAATAAAAATGAAGTACCACTTAACGTTGTGATTCTGTCAGATGTATATATATATATATTTATATTAATTGTAGCTATTTAATAAAAAGTAGCTAAAATAAAATTTTTCTTTGTTGATCTAAGTAGGAATTGACTTAATTTTTTTCATCTTACTTGTTTACGTTGTAAATCCTCTTTTTTTTATGGAAAAATCGCCAATTCTTGCCAAAGCCATCACGAGGTTGTTGCGATGACATACCGCTTAAAATTATCTTAAAAATTTGTTGTTTTCAAATATTTCAGGATCATTTCTGATGTTTCGAATAAAATGAACGATCCGAACGGTTCCAAATTTTTAATTCAGAACAGGAGAATTTTTTTCGTAAGATAAATAAACAAAAGAACAAGGAATTGCTCTGTGAACAAGATGGAATTTTTTAAAGATAGAATTACTCATTAGCTTAGTTATTAAATATAAATCTGTTGAATTATATGCGTCACTTACCCAACATAAATTATGCCAATGTTGGAAAATCTAGAAGAGATTTTACTGGCTATTTAAAAGCATCATTCAATATAAAATTATTTTCCTGGAAATAAATTAATTTTTTAAGTTGTAGATACAACACTTGATTAAATTCCATTTCAATAAACTATATTTAATATTTCTCGACTAATATAAATACACTGTTGGCCACCGTAAATGCAACACCCTGAAGGAAGTATGCAAATAACATGAAATTTACAACATGCATTAGCGGAGGTGAGATATGCAAATGATTAGAATTTCAGCGCAGACACACATCACGCACGCCTGTGGCGCCACCTCAAAGCGCTATTTAAGGCTTGGAGATTTCGACGATTTCAAGTTCGGCAATTGTGTTTTTCTTGTGGTTTTTTTCAAAAAACGATCAGTTATGTCTCGTGGAAAACAACAATCAGCTTTTGATCAAGTATCCGATTTCGTCAGAGGATGGATAGTGGCCTACCGAGATTGTGGATTATTTTTCAGGAAAATCGGTAGTCGTGTTGGACGAAACCAAACAACTGTAATACGGATATGTGACCATTGGATGTAGGAGAGTACGACGGACCGACGTGGTCGATCGCATCCACCTCAGTGCATCACTTCACGTGAGGACAGGAAAATTGTGCGCATGGCAATGATGGATCGCTCAGTTACATTATGTACCGCCACACTGGTCCTGCACCGGATATTATGGTATAGGGCGGTATTGGATATCCCTCTCGCACTCCTCTAGTACGCATTGCCGGTACTTTAAACAGCCAGCGCTACATGTCCAAGGTGTTGGAGCCAGTTGTCCTTCCTTACCTTCAGGGCTTGGCCACAACCATATTTCAACAAGAAAGTGCGAGATTACACGTGGCACGTATTGTCCAAAGGTTCTTCGTCAACCACCAGTTTAATTGCTTCCCTGGCTGGCTCGCTCTCTGGATCTTTCGCAGATAGAAAACTTGTGGTCCATGGTGGCTCAACGATTGACCCAGATTACACCCCAGCTGCCACACCAGATCAACTTTGGCAACAGGTGGAATCTGCTTTGTCTGCTTTACCCCAAGAACACATCCAAAGTCTCTTTGAATCAATGCCGAGGCGTGTGGCAGCGGTGATCTCCAACAATGGCCGCTACTCTGCCTACTGATTCTGGCAGGAACCACACTGCACAGAAGTCTATACATTTAATCATTTGATACTTGGTCAACATGTTATCTACAAAATAAATTTTGTTGTACTATCTCTTGTCTTTCTTGGTGTTGCATTTACGGTGGCCAGCAGTGTAATAATAATAATAAGCATACTTATAAAATAAGTATATTTTCCTCTTAATTTCCTTATTTTCTTCGGAACAGAATTTCATTTTAAATTATAATTATTCACTTAATAAGTATATGAGTACAATAACCCAATACATAAATCACATTTATCTATTTGCATCTTATTTGATTCTCTTAATTTTTTTTTATTTTTCACTTTGTAGGTATTTCTTTTTAAGTCATTATCTTATATATAATGTTAAATTTATAACAATTTGTTGCTCTTATTTTGTATTGTATTTGTTCATTGGATTATACTCCAATTTTTGTGGCTGTTTAATGTTTAATTTTCAGCTTAAATTCCTGGTAAAACTTTAGAGCAGATTGGTTTCATACATATGCTCTTCTAAATCCTGATAAACATATTTGACCTTATTTGTGATGAAGTAGAAATTTACTATTGTTAATATCTTAAGGGCGTATACCCATGCGATAGCCTGTTTTTTAAGCATTCTAGGTGAATTGTTTTGAAAAAATATCCAAAAGATCGTGAATTATAGCGCTCTCGAAAAAATGGTCGTTCTCTTCCTCCACAATTCCGACTGATCAGCTTATCTGAAATTAAAAAAATAACGGCGTTTTAATCTATAAGTTTAAATGCACCAAAGGAAATGCACATTCAATTGAAAATATCAAAAATTGGATTTTTGGTAAGCTTCTGAAGAAAAAGTTTCGAATTTCATGGGTTTTTTGGTTATGTTTTTGTTATAAAAAATAGAAATATTGTGAATTTTAGAATAATCGTAGTTCATTTGATGCGTATATGTGTGCTGAGTCTACCCTATAAATTTTAAGTCATTCGGTCAAACCGTTCTTGAGATATGATGGAGGAGAAAGTTTGCAAAACACAGTTTTAAGAAAAACGCGTTTAATGTTTCAAGGCCGATTAAAACATTGAAAATCTTAACTAATCACTCCAAACAGCTGCTCTTCTAACACCTGCTTTTTTATAAAGACTTCGGATTTTAAAAATTCACTTTACCACCGTATTCTAGACATGTTATAATAGCAATTTATGAAAAAAAATTTTTTTTTTTATTTCTTGAAACCATCACACGGGTGAAACCCCTTAAAATGAAATGAATTAACACACATGGAGAAATAATAAAAACAGAAATGAATTATTATTCAACAATATTCTTTATTCATCCAAGTGAAATTATTCAATGGATCCAAGAACATTGGAGTTTCTTTCCAGAGTGAAATATTTTTCTACGCAAGCTTCCTCTAAATTATATTTTAGAGAGATGCAACTATTTCGCTCGCGTTCCACTTCTTAAGATTCGGTTCCGCGTTTCTGGTTAGACTCTTTGCAATGAGTCACGAGAGAAGCAACCAAACAGACTGCAGCGAACGTAAAAAACATCGTGGATAGAACTAGCCGTAATGCTGTACGAGTACCTTGTTCATAAAAAGAGTTGGACCAAAACAATGGTATGAAATACTTTACAATGAAAAGAAATATAGAGGATGGTTTTATGATAATTTCCATAATTTTTAAAAAATACACTGCATTTTTTTATTTAAAATTTAATTTATAGTGTTATTTGAAGTTCTCTAAAAATTTTAAGTTGTAAGATTAAGTATTTAATTTCAAAGAGGATTTATCTGAAATTATGGTTAGTTTTTAATAGATGTTTGTAACTCACTTAAGTTTGGATCATTTCAATTTTAAAATCTTATTGTTTGGAAAAATAATTTTAAGTAATAAATTTTGCCATATGTATTTTGACAGCTAGCAAAATTGTAGAAAGTGCTGTTTTTTCGATAATTTTTATATATCAGTGTATCAAAATCTAATAGAGGATGTACAAAAAATTAAAAATGTTTTTTATATTTCTAGGCACAAATGCATAGTAATTTTATTGCTATTTTAGACCCTCCATTTTTATAAATTAACATTCCCTACAGCTTCAGAGAAATCGCTCAAACACATGGCAAATTAAGGCATGTAAAGCACTAAAAATACATTTAAATATAAGTATAGCAAGTTCTTCAAAGGTATAATATTAAGCTACAAAATAAAAAACAAGATCAATCAGGACATTTTAATAAAATTAGCAAGTATATTGAAGATAATGGTACGTCCCTTCCCGACTGAGGAGTACTTTTTAATAGCTGTACGTGCTAAAGCAATAAGTAAATAATATGCAAGTGAGCGAAGTCCAGTTTTATGTTAATATCTTATGAAAATGACTCATATTTTACATACAAATGCAAAGAAAAATATGTACAGACATATTTTAATTGTATAAACAAAGAAAATTATAATATAAGAAATAATATTTGCATAAATAAGCAGTAAGCAAAACTCTATATATACAAAAACTACCTACTCTCTACTACTACTAAATATAAAATATAAGATAAGTATGTATAAGATAAGATTGTAAGTAACTAGAATGCTTTGTGAAACAGGAAAATGAAGTTCTATAATTTCTATTCTGTATCATGTAATACTTAAGCTTAAAGTCTTGAAAATAATGTCTAGAATATTAAAAATATTTCTCGAGGAATTATTACCACTTAAGTTATTAAAAACATCAATAATTATTAACAAAGTTTTATTCTTGTTAAAATTATTTTTTCTGTTTAGTAAATTAAAGAAATTTTCTTAAGTAATTTATTCGGAATAAATTATTATCTTTTAGCAGTATAATAGTTGATTAAAGCCTTTAATGTTGTTGTTGTTTTATTAAATGAAACTGAAGTATTTATCATTAAAACAATTTCACAAAAGCATTCGAGATTTTTCACTTTTTTAGGGGGAAAACCCCCCAAGACAAGAAATTTACATGAATGTATGATATAAATAATCTGACAGACATAATTCTGAATGAATTAGTGGCCCATATTTATAACACAGCCTGTCAAATTTATGAAATAACGAATAATGGAAGAAACCAATGATAAATATATTTTTCAGAAACTTAAAAGAGATCATGAATAATACTTGACTAATTAATATAATTAAACTAAATAATTACACTTAAGTAATATAATATAACGCAATAGAAATGATTTATTCTTTGAACGAACAAGGTACGCTACATACATTAACAACTATTAATACGTTCATTTTCTCCGTCATTTCTTCCAATTTAACTCCCGAAGATTGACGACGTTCTACAGAAATTAAAAAAATCCTGAAAAAGGAATTTTACTCTATCGAACGAAAATTAGGGGAGATTGGGGAAGGTAAATGAGAAATGGTGGCAAATAAAGGTTTCCCCGCAAGAACCAATTGGAACGCTGCCCCTTATCTGGCTTCGTTCGAATTCACAGATTCGAATTCCTTCTCTGGGGGAGCTTCGCGTTTACCGAATCTTATGAAAGTGTCGTTCACGTTCTCTTTCTTGGCCTTTTGGAAAGCTCGAATGCAGTTGGGGTTACTCAAGAGGGCTTTCCTGAGTTCCTGGGTACTGGTCACTCTGCAGCCGTTGTGGTTCAGCAGGAATCGTTGAGGGAGGCCGACCTTGAGGCCAGGGAAGTCGGTCATTTCTGGAGAGGACTCCTGGTGACCTTCACGGCTCTCTTCGAATAACATGGCAGCAGCTGGGTGGTGTTCCATGGTTCTATCAGCTCCAGATTCGCTGGATGGGCTTCGTCCAAACCGGATGAAAGTGGAATCGACAGCCTTTTTTCTTTGACCTTGCATGGCTATTGGAAAGAAAGAAATATATATATTGTGTGTGAGAGACATATTTTAGGAAAATTGCAATAGTTAATCACTTGCAATCGTATTTTAATATTTTTTCTTTTGAATTAGTGAAAAAAAGTATACTTTGTATCTATCCCCTTAAGTGAAGTCTTCAGATTTCTTGAGGCTCTGGTTCCCTGTGTAAAAATTGGACCCATCTGTGACCGTTTTAAGCAGTCGGCCCGTAGCACGTTTTGTCAAATGCTTGTAACCCTTAACACCCACCCGTAACAAATACCACAATCACTCAAGTTGAGGCCCAAAACGACTTGATCGGTTACCACCTTAATCAAGGGATCTTAACCTTATTCCTCGTCAGGTAGCATCTGATAAACAAGAAGTTGCTGGAGGGGCAGTTAGAAAAAAATGTAATGATTCTTAATATTTCTTTATTTTATTGCAATCATAAGCCCACACTAAAAAGGTAACAAAAAATTCAAAATATTTACATTTAACGCGATATTAGGCATTGCATATTATCCACTAATTTTTTGAAGTCAGGTGTATAAGATATTTCCAATCATAGCATCTTCGAGATTGCTATCGGTAATTCGAGATCTGGTTTTTGGTTTAATTGTGTTCATTGTTGAGAGAGAGAGAGAGAGAGAGAGAGAGAGAAAACAATGATTCACACAAACATGTGGCACTGAAAAAATTATTTTAATATGTAAACTCTTTTTTTCAATAGGGGATATTTTTTTTTATCTTCGGCTAGATTCCAAATATTTTCAATAAGGTATCCGACTACGTTCGGAACTGTAATTTTGCAAAATCATATTAATGGATAATATTTATCCATTTATATGTCCATTCCATAAATTATTTATAATTAGCGTTGATATTTAGTGTCACTTAGAGATTAGAAAATGTATATAAAATTGTCTTAAGAATATCATTACAATAAAAAATTGTTTAAGTACAATATTTTGACAAAAAGGAATATAGAAATATTCTCCTTTTGTGGAAAATGCTTCTATTATGATAATATTTTCCCTGTATATAGCTCATACCTCTGTACAGAGACTCAACTAGAATTTTTGAAATATATAACTTAGAAGTGGGTTTATCCATGTGTTTTACGACAACAGGGGGGGGGGATTTTAAGAAAAAAACGTCAATAATTATTTCAATTGGTTGTAACTCTGAAAATAATTTAAATTAAAAAAAATAATTCAGACTCTCTGGAGAAGTCTATACTTTATATAAGCGAAATATATTATTCTAGAGGCATTTTTTATAAAAGGAGAACGTTTTGAAAAAAGGTTATTCTAAGTTATTTTTTTGCCAAAATATTGTATTTAAATAATTTTTTTTTATCAAAATGACCTTAAAACAATTTTATACATGTATTATAATCTAAGTGTCTCTAAATATCATGAAATTATCCATCTATGCGCTTTTATAAAATCACGGTTCCGAATTTAGTCGGATACCTTACGTCCGCATGATTTTAATACAATATCAATCTTAAAATTTAAAATCTGAATCAACCGATTTGACAAAACAGTATTACCAGAGAGTGTGTGTGTGTACTAATGATATTAAAACAGTGTTGCCACTACAATAATTTTATGGAGTATATTTTATTTCTAAAAGTATGGTGAATCTCGCGCGGCCACATACAAGAATTGTGGCGGGCCAAGGTTATTGATATAGTATACAGGGGGCAGTTGCGAGCGCACATTAGTAGCCGCGGGCACAGTATTAAGAGCCCCTGCTCTAAACAAGAGTGTATGGTATCAGGTCCAGGCCTAAACATAGACGAGAGGCATGACGTAATAATGAAGTTTTGCCACTCTTGTCAGTAGGCATACATTTCGAAATAAGTTTTTCTAAATAACATTTGACAATTAAAGTTATTTGGATTATGATCCTACTGAAAACGAGTCAAGAACGAGATGAGATCTCCAACCGAGGCCAAGATCATGTGCCGAGATCCAGTTGGACCGAACTTTGAAACGTCCCTGATCATGAGGGTGCTAATTTCTTAATATATAACATATTATTTTTAATAAAACAGACGTTCCAAAAACTATAGTCATATAAAATGTGAAGATAATTTGTCTCAATATTTGAATGGTTTAAATAAATGGTACTCAACCTTTTTTTCTGCTGGGCCACATACATATATCTGCTATTTCACCCAGACCGCACACACACACACATCATACATATGTTAGTCATTTCACGTGGACCGCAACATGAGAATAAATGGGGAAGGGGGGGTGCTTTTTTTAAGACCAAGATAATATTGGAAATTTAAAATGTGGAAAATTGATCAAAATATTATATAACTCCTGTTTTGCTTTTTTTAAAATTATTTTATATATATATATATATATATATATATATATATATATATATATATATATATATATATATATATATATATATATATTATTTTTGACACTAACACTAAATTAGAAGCATTTAAGAAACACTCCTTCACAATTTCTGCACCAGTAAACGTTTTCGTGTGATTACCAATAATATAACAAACTTCATAGGATGTGTGTCTGCTACCACTGTGATATTACCACTGACAAAACACTTTGTTGCTGTTGCAAAGATTATTTAAGAAAGCCTATTTATCACTTCAAAAAGAGATCTTCGAGGAAAGGTGTCATTGAATGATTCCTGTTTATTGGTATTTTTTAATTACTGCACTTTCGTGACAAATCAAACAATTACTGATCCATGTTCGTTTTTCACAACAAAATAGTCAACCTCTCAATCGTCTTGAAACGATATATTTTCTTCGAATATTTTTCGCTTGCAAGACATGAAAGCTAATTAAAAATGAGTTCCACACATAAAATTGTCGATACTCCATTGTTGTCTGTTATTAGTAACCGTGACCGTTCCAAATAGAAAAAGGAAATATCAATTCGTACCCGTACAACACCGACAGCAAAAAGCAAAACTGATATATTTGAGTTCTTGACAAAGAATTTCCCATCAAACTTTTTATACAGTGTTTTTAAATAAGTAAATTTCTCAGAGCAAGGGGTCATGACCGGACCACTTTAAAAAGCTTGGTGGGCAGTAGGATGAGTATCGGTGGTTTAAATAATCTTAACGATGCCTCGTATTCTAAATACTCCGATGCTTTTAGTCTTAAAATTTCAGGGAATTTCAAAAGGGAATAAAACATAAGAAATTAAATATTTAGAGATTTTAAGTTTTAAATAGTTTATACACTTAAGCGAATTAATTAAACGCATTATTTGGGAAATATGATATACAACGTTTCTATATTCTAGGTTTAATTAGCATTATCTATTTTATTCTAATAACGTTTTTAATAATGCTAATATATTATATTTATTAAGTTATTAAAGAAAGTTAAATAAAGCTAGCTCATAAATTAGTATTTTAATTATCACTTCCACTGATACTTAAGTGGCACGCAGTAGCTAATTTCGAGAGTTGTACAATCGATAAAATCTAATTAACAATATATTTGAACATACTTTATCTCTGAAAAAAAAGTTTTTATACTTAAAAAAAAAGAAGAATTTGTGTGTGCTCTTTTGCAAACATTGTCAAAATAAAAAAAAAAGTTATCAAGCTATACGTAGAGAAAAAAAAATTTTCAAAAAAGAAAAATCTGTATTTCATCGTTTTGACAATTAACACATTTTTTAGCTCATAACGCGTAGAACGAAATTAATTTAAACGATCTCTGTTTAAAAGAGGATTAAATGGAATGAAACTTGTACGCAGTGATCTCGGGAGTTCTTTGAAAATGTAATTACCCAATGAGAGGTAATTAAGTAGGTCCTTTTCATGCAGCGAAGTTTTAATTCTTTGATAAGCTTTCACTTTGAGTCACTCGCTGCTGGAGTTCGCTTAAATGTGAGAAGAAAGTATCGCGATCTAACAGAAAAGAATAATAAAGGGAAATCGTCTTTACGTTTAATTATATAGAACTTTGTAAAAATTCTTATGTTACGAATAGAGTCAAATAATTTTTTGAGAACTGTTTTTATCTTCAATATTTAAAATCAGCAAAAGCCTATTTGAAGCTTCAGGAAATGCGTGGGGTTTCACACACACATAAGCACATATAAACTTATAAAAATGTTCGCTAGATATTAAAGATAAGAAGTACTAAATTTATTCTGCAAAAAATATGAATGGTATTGCTTGTTTGGTAATCTACTTTAAAAATGGAATTATTTTTTTTCAAAAATTCTTATCAAACAAAATTAACCTCTTTTCATTTTTGAAAAATTTTTCCGTCTAAGAGGTAGCATAATATTTTTATTTAAATTATAGAAAATAAATTTTATTGTGTTACGTTCTGATCTTTAAATAAGAACTATGACTATGAAAATTAAAAAAGTATATCCTACAAATTTATTTATACATGAATCATTAGGTCAAAATATTTAATTTTAATATTAACGTATTTCAACGAATGAATTACATTCTTTTAAAACAGGCACTAAGTTTTGAAAGGATGCACGAATAATGAATGAATGAATGAATATATATATATATATATATATATATATATATATATATATATATATATATATGTAATAATTCCCTCTAGTATCCTTTTTGTTAACTCTTTGTACTAATATCTAAGCAAACTTTAATTCGTTGGTTTAAAAATAACACTGTAATATTAATCGTAATCGGCTAGTCCGAAATCCCTGTCCCGCCCATTCTATTCAATCAGAACTACTATTACGTAATAACCACTGCCGGTATAAAAGCAAAAATCTTGTGTAATTGCTATCTTGGTTTGCTTGCCATCAGCATGTAAACGTCCACGTAAGAATGTAAATAATTGCAGCTCTCTTTGTGTTGTGTTCGTCAAGATGTCGCTTCTGTTATATGTGTCTGTTTTCGTGTTTTTAACAAATAGATGTGAAACATAAAAGTGATTGACCAGTTACGCTATGTGTGCTTCAAAACAAAAAGACGAAGAGTTATTCTGAAGATGTTTTCAATAAACTAGATACGACAACAAACCAACACCGGCCAACCCTACTACAATACTTAACATATATATATATACGATACGATATGTATACGATACCGATCGCCGCTGGTAATTTTGACGCCCAGTTTCCTCCCTAGAAGGAGGCACCTGAGCTCTGACGATCCGAACCTGTACTAGGATTTAATTTTGCCGAGAGCATCCAAGCCAAACAGACACTCAAGGGATCTTTCACATGTCGTCTAATCAACACGATATGACCGCTGTTGATTTTCTGCATCAGGAAAATCCACCGACTTGGTCCGGGGTCGAAACTGCAATCTTGAGGTGTAGAAGACCAGCGACAAACCAACCACGCCACCCAGCCGGCACTTAGTTATCAATCCCTATTTAAATAGAGTTTCACTATTTCTCTAACTAACCACATAGACCGTTTGTTTCTCATTTACAGGGATTTAAAAATTAAAAGCACTCAAAAATGTCTTTGTAGTTTTGCTGGACACGAATTCATTTCATCAAAGAATTTCATTTAGTATCCTCATCTGAAAAAGCTAAAAAAAAAAAAAAAAAAAAAATTGTTTCCTTTCTATAATTAAAAATCCGGGCATTTAGTGTAAAGTAAAATTCATACTTTTTTTAGACTAAATGGCATATATTTTTGTAGACTTGGATTTTAAATAATTTTAAAATCCATGCACAAATATCCCGCAGATATAATTTAAGCACTTTTTTCTGAATTGGGCTTTAGTTCGTCCGTAGAAAAATGGTGAAGGAAGTTCTAAAATGAATCACCATCCTTCCGGTATAGTGATTCCTTTATGTAAATTGTTTTTTAGCTGTATTGTTCTCAAGTATTGGGAAGCTAGATCAATACTAATGGCCTTCTGGTCAAATGTCTGGCATTAACAAGAAGTGGTGACGCCATTTAAACAGATGTATGATCTCTAAATTTTACAAAACAAATTTTATTCTACTCTTTTTATTTTTTAATGCTTTTTATTGCTTTCGAATTTTTTTAATAATTGTACAACAATATTGGAGATATACATTACATATACTTTCTTTGTAAGCTTTTTAAGCTTACCCTGTATTTTTCTTGAGGCTTTGTACAATATTCACTCCAGTGTATTTTGAAATTGTGTGCAATTCCTGTTTTATAAGTTTGTTAGTTTTTGCCTGTGATTTGGAGCTGTAGGTTTTTGAAATCTTAAATTATTAAACTTATTTTTGTGTATTTTTTGTGCGCAATATAACGATAAGATTTTTTTCAATAAAGGCGAGAGAGTTGATAGTTGTTTCCAGGGGATCGGCTTATAGCTCTAAACCTTTTTTGGGTGAGCTCGGTCCCTTTGAACATTATGCGAATAATCTCTGTGTTGCTTCTGAGTGGGACGTAACTAATTAATCAATCAATTTAAATCATTAATTATCATTTAATTTTTTATCGAATCAGTTTTTAATCATTGTAATGTCATCACCGCAAAAATTTCATTTTATTTTGGTTATTGATTAGATCATCGAGTCTATTTGTTACATCGCATTCTCAGTACCTATGTTGCACAATTCACACAATCTTTTTTTTCCCAATGGGACAGCATTTAGCAACTTAGCCTTTACAGACACGGCAAATTCCGATATTTGAAAGCATGGTGGCACTATCTAGTGGCGGCCTCGTTAGCAAATTTGAAAGCTTGAACTAGTTTTTAATTTAAACTCTCGTCGGATGCTAAATATTGAAGGGATTCAATTTTCCCGAGAGTATCAGAGCCAAATTGATACTCAAGGGATTTTTTTACCTGCCACATTATCATATAACAAGCATGCCTATGATTTTCGTATCCAAAACATCTATCGACTCCAGTCGTGGTCGAACCCGCAACCTTAGGCTTACGAAGCGGGCATGCCACCGCTAAGTCAGAAAAACATTAAATTTGTTAACATTATGTTCATATCTCACTCTAGTATATTCTAGTTAATTAATATAAATCAAACATGATGATAAAATTGCAAATACAGCATCAGGATCATTTTGAACACAAGTAATCCCATTTAAGAATTATAAAAAGAATGAATTACGGGAATATTAAAAAAAATAGAGAGAGAGAGAAAACTCTACAGAAGCCATGGGTAGCCTAGTGGTGAGAGCATTGAACTCCAGACCGGAAGGCCTGGGTTCGATTCCCGATGCCACCAAATACCCTCCGAGTATAAACGGAGTACGTGCTCGTTAAATCAGTGGGTCCGAAAGTCTTGTGGGCTGAATCACGAGTGCAGGGGACTGGAGAATATTTCCCTCTCTTTCAGTTCCATGCCAAAGTTGTGAAGGTGGAGATAGGTGGTGTTGCCATCTATCGTCCATTCGGGGAATTTTGCCGAGCTGATTCGTACTGTCACTCGTATGGTGCTCAAGGCCTAGGCCAACGACAGGCGTACTTCTGGCCCCTTGCCACGAGGAATTTCGTTGGCCTCGTTCTGACTACGTCAGACAGGTGGCATTATCCACAACAACAACACAGAAGAAAAAGTAATAAAAGCTCAATATTGAAGTTTTAACGAAGTAAAGATCAAAAAAATATTTAGTAACCTAATAATTAATTAATCTATATATTAATATTTTTACATCACAGCCGAAATTGGTTTTAATTTAATATTAATACTATACGCGCGTAAATTTTTTTTTTTTTGAAATTTGATAAGACTGAGAAAAGTGTATCAGTTTTATTATTTATAATTACGCATAATCATAGAGCTGAATGCTCAATTTTTTATCTTCTCATGCAATGAATACAAGTTAGTATAGAAGATCAAATTATTTTAGAGCTTCATAAATTATAACATTTTTCTTAAAAATAATTTTCCAAATAAATTTTGGAATTAGAAATTTAATTAATTTTTTTTGAGGTTCTTCTAAATCATTGTCTAAGTCAAACCATTTTTTAAGAATTAAGTTTTTCATGTAAAAAATGTTAATTAACATTTGAACGATACATTGGATAAAAATTGTAAATGGCGAGAAATTTTTATAAATCTTTTTTAGTATATATGTGAAAGCTGAATATTTTTAATTTTACGACGGAAAAAGAGTTTAAAATTTATTTTAAATAATTAAAACCCTCCAAAACACAAACTCATAATGTACTTAAATTTAGAAACCAAAATAAATTCTACAGAAATAACCTCCTAATATATTTTTAAAATCATATTAGACATTACGCTTAACAGCTTTACAACGAAAAATAAGGACTATTTTAATTGACTGTCTTTTCTCCTAAATTCTGCCTCTGCATTCAAAATGTTGTAAACGTAACATTCTTTCCCCTTTTTATAAGTATTTGCTTCCTCAAAGTAGTGCATTTTATTTCTCATTTCTTTATTGGAATATTGATTACTTGAAAGTTCTTTCTTTTTTCAAAGAAAAGTTCAAAGCATTGTTACGAATAACATATTTGATCAGTTTCAAGTTTTTTAAGGCTATTAAATGTTCCTATAAACAGAAATTGACATCGAAAACTTTGTGGATTTCATTGAGAGGGAACAAAAAAAAACTTTCAGAAGTATTCTGCTTGAATCTCAACTACGGATAAATTTATTTTGAAAGACGGCACAATTGTTTTTTGAATTCGATGTTTTCAACTCACGGTGAACTTTTATTCCATTTATAATGTATTCTTTTTCTATGTAGTGATGCAAAACAAAAAGAGGAAAAGAATTGAAAATGTTTCTATTAAACCCAGCTCTTTAAGTAAAAATTCCATGCTGCTTTATACCAAACTTGCAATATCTTTAAAATATTTTTGATTCGAACTTTATTATGATAAAATTTAAAATTTGAATAGAGTGTTTAAGCTGATACTTGAAAGTATTCCAGTATTCATTAAGGGGAAATAAAATAAAATATTCAAGTTTTTTTTAATTATTTAAGTTAATTTTATTTGTAGAAAAGTTTCAAATATATATATATACCTGATTCACATAAATAGCTCAAAAAGATTCACTAATTAAAAATCGTTTGAGAACTCCATTAGTACGTCTACATTTTTCTACTATAAAAGATGTTACATAGAAACTATTTAATTTATATTAAGATGCGATATATAATTATATAAAAACTCTTATTAATATATGTACTGCAAGAAAAAGAACTCAATTACTCATAATGACTGGGATCTGATATGTTTGATTTCTTATGCAATTTTTGAAAAACATATTTATTAAATAGATTTTTATGATTAGCAAATGTTTATAGCCAAATGATAGCAACTTTTTTATCTAGATGATCTCTATAATTTACTTGGCGCAAGAGCCAAACTTGTCTCTTGCGACAAAAAAAATCAACAATCATCCTCCTCTATAATTTACTTTAAACCTTTTCTTTCTAAAGATAAAATACCTCATCAGAAGGCTCTTTTAGATCCTCCCGACAGATATGTGTGGAATTATAAGCGGAGAATATCCAGTTTCTAACTTTTATCTTTTCTTCATTTTTGGAATTGATTCTTTGCCTTCAAATACCATTGCAGACCTCCAATTTTTTCCCTGAATACTTAGTTTATTGAGTTTCAGATTGAATTGGCTCTAATGAATTAACTATTGCAACAATTTATAAATTATGTAAAAAAATGTTAACTTAACCAGTACAAACTGTACTCAATATAAAATTTGAAATAAATTTATTTAAAGCAACACTCTTGAGTTGCTTCATAAGAAACAATTCAGACATACCATAGTTTGATTGTAAAATGATTAGTTTATTTTTATAAGAAAAAAAAAGGATAGCAGGATATAAGAAGTGATGCATTAAGAAGGAATAATCCGAATGAGTAGATAATCAATAGAAGTGATGTACATGTATGGAAAACGAAAACCTAACAATATCGTAAGAATTCAGTATTTCACTCAGGTAATACAGCTACAAGAGAAACATGTTTAATAATGCAGTAGCACACATGTGGCTCTGAAGCATGCTGTAATTCGGTACTTCATTGTATCATAAAGCTGGGAATTGTATTCCTGCAGGATTGGTTCCGTAATTGCGTTCCAATTGGTGAGTTAAATTGACACATCCAAGAATAACAGAAAATACCTGCTCATCAGAGCCAAAACGTGATCATTTAAGAGAGATTGGTTATCTCTCTCGCTAGGAGATGTTGCAGAAACATTTTTTAAAATTAACGGTAGAACGTGCCATATGAGACTGGGTATTATTCTACCCTGTATAGAGGGCTCCGTGAAAGGAAGGGCAGTATTATGGGGTGTAGAATCTTGTCAACGTACCACAAGCGAGTTACGAATTAAAATCAAAGGGATCCGTCTACCAAAATAATCGACATTCTATACAATAATTCCTGGTTGCTAGGCTGTGTGGGGGGAGATAATCAGGTGAGCATTCCACCGATGTCCAACATTCCTCCAGGCACATTTATGTTGGTCATCGGAGATCATTTTGAAGTGAGATTGATGGGTGAACAAAATTCTACTTCAGTACTGCAGATTTCAGATCGAATGCTCCAAGCACCATTGCTTGATGGTGAGCAACGGTGAGAACAATCCTGTGATCTTAGCTCCTGTTCACTGAGTTGCCTATCGATAGATAATTGGAATCACTGGTACTCTGGTTATGCGTCGGATCATTAATACGGACTCATCTCGGACTATGACAGCCTATCACTCTGCTGCACTCTCGATTAACCGCTATTTTCTCCTATGAGCAGGGATGTCTGAAGACATGGGCCAACTGGGCCCGGGCACAGGGCATCGTCTCGTTCTCGACTCAGCCTTAATATGATAATGATTCGAATAATTTTAACGGTCAAGTCTTTTCCCCGCTTGTATTCTCAGAAAAGCTGGGAATTTCGGATGATATGTCAACTGGATATATGTGATGACTGTCATCCATGTATAGGTCTAGGTCTACTACCATACACCATAATGTCTTCTTCAGTCAAAAGGTGGCAATCGCGCGATCGAGCTGATTTATGCGATTTTAAGTCATGCACATTTATTTGTTTCGGGTTACCGTTTGTACGAGTATATGACTACATATGCTATTGTACTGTCTACTTTTAAGGGTCATATGTGGGGCCTATATTTGTATAGGACCCCAGGGCCTTCATTTGTGTAGAGGCCCAAGGCTTACTTTTGTGTAGGGTCCTTAGGGGCTCAAGAAGTCTTAAGACATTCTTATTTTTGGGCATTCAAAGCTGCCAATAGTCAAATGATAGCATCGCTCCGATTCTTACATCGAGCGTTTCTCGCAATTTGACCTCCATGCTTCCTTTGCATCCTCTCACAAATGGCGACATTTGCTCCTACTTTTGGCGAATCCATTTGTTAGGAATTGTTACAATACATGTGGATTGACGGAACAACATTCCAATTGAAGTTATTTCTTAGCATTGGAATATTACCTATTTTATACACCATCTGGAAATTACGGTGGTTACAGCTGGTTAGTTGCGAAAAGTTAATAATTTACATATTCTGTCATATGTGCATACATAATTTCGTATTATAAGGATAATTGTTTCTTAATGCGTGACGTTTTGCGTTATTGAACAGGCGTAAAATTGTTGAAAATCTTAGTTTTCAGATAATTTGTATATTTATTTATGACAGTTTATTTTTTGAATACTTTTACGTGTTCAAAAATATAGCAAATATTAATAAATAATTTTTTTTGTAGAAGATTTCCGTATGTGCTTCTTTTATGTCGCTCAGTGTTTGCACGAGAGCAGTTTAAAATGCCCTACTTTTACATATCCTTTCAATTCCTGTAAATTGAGGCATTGCATTTGTAACTCACTATTTCGAGTCATACGCATCGAGGAATAGAGCAGAAATAGAAGCAACTGATTAATTACTGAACAGAAGTGTCTCGTATTGTGTTTAATGAATGCTACGGGCTACGTTCCGGGAAAATAATAATCACTCGCGAGCATTTATGAATATTCTTTCAGTTTTCTTCCTTATTTAGCGCTTGTTATATGTTATATGTATCTTGTTATTGCATAACGTTTGTCACTCGCCAACGAGTGCTTTAATTTTATAAACTAGGATTCCTAGCTTAAGATTTTTAGGCATCAAGTTTTTACTCACTTTTATTGAAGTATTTATTTGGCTCAAGAAACATGGGGAGAGATTAATTCAAATGATTCTTCTGCCTGGAGTCTTATGTAATCTTTCACTTCTTTTTATTTTATTAGACTTTCTCTCTCAGTCATTTATTTAATTTTTAATCCATTGTTCTTTTATTATTTTATATTATAATTGTTTTAGTAAAAAGAAAACGGGGCTCAGTAAAATGGAAATTTTTCATACAGAAATAATCAATAAAACAAAAAGAATGGATTGCCGAGTTCAATTTTTTTCTAATTATCGTAAAATTCGGCGCACGTTTAACACAAAAAATAAACTCGAAATTTACTGGTGAGAGTCATACGACGATTATAAAAATGAAATCTTTAAAAATACAAAAAAAAGGTGAACATATAGAAAAAAATTAGACTTCTACATATATCGAAATAGTGTTTATTTAAAAGAAACGACACTCCTTATGAACTTAAAACGTTGTAGTTCTAGAAGTATACTACTTTTTCCCCTAAAGCTTGGAATTATACCTCTAATAGCTGACTTCGAAACATGCATTTCAGGTTTCTTCGTAAAAAAGAGGATGCGAGTTATACGACGAATATACCTAAAAATTAAAAATTGTAGCTTGAAAGTATAGGTTCGCATTATAGGTACGGTATTTACAATAACGGCCTACAATGAATTAGGTAAGTACTCCATCATTATTATAAATTCATTCAAATTTAAAAAACACATACCTCTATTACTATCCAGAAATCCGAAAGGAGACAAGATGGCGTCTTTATATGGGTAGAAAGGTCTTTTAGCCAATCGCATTCCATAGTTGTCCACAAGGGAACTCTCATCGTCTTGGATAGGGTAGAGCCAAACTGTCTGTAAGCAGACCAGCAAAGACACCAACTGAAGCAAAATACTCATGATGGGCAAGATATTCTCGACGCTAACTGTATCTACTGGCAAGGTCCACTGAATTCCGGGACTTTTCCGGCGATGATGTAGGTACTTAAATGTAGATAACTCAAAGTCTGAAAAAGGAATTTTAGTTTAGATACATTAAATAAGTTAATAAGTTATTCTGATAGTTTATTAAAAATTTTAATATCACAAAAGTTAATATATTAGTTTATACGGGGTAATTTTAATTGCTAATATACATTAAGAATATTAGTAACAGCTATCAGACAAAAATACGATCAAAAGTACAAAATATTTATGATAGTTTACTCAAGCGCTTCTCAAACTTTCAATACTTGAGATCCAATTTTCAGTCACAATTTTCATCGCGCCCCCTCATACAACAACTATGTGTTGAATGCAATAATAACACATTTCGACACTAAAGCTACAATGTGACTTTAAATATAAACTGCCCAAATTACCAAGATAAGTATTATATTTGGAATATAAATTTGAAAATGGCCAGCCCATGTAAGTCACTAGTAATTACTAAACTGGTTTTTATTTAGTATTGATGGATTCATTATTAAATACCTTTTGCCTTGCTGATACATTTTTAAGTATCTTATATCAGTGTGAATGTATATTTTATTTTTTATTATGTCTGAATGTAATTGTTTTGTTTCCTTTCAGTAAATTGACAATTATTTTAAATCATATATTTTCTACTATTCGATATGCTCATGATCCCCACGTAGGGTTACCCCACCTCCTAGGGGGTGCACCCCACCATTTTATAAACGTTCATTTATTCAATGATGATGAATATGAATAAATTAATTTTTTTACTATTGAATTTTTTACTATTGTGTGCTTAAATTAATCAAGCACTTGAATGTTAGACATACCACTTGAGAATTTAAAATATGGTCAATAAATTAGATGTTTGCTTCAGTAGCTGTGTCTAAAGTAAATTGCAAGTATTATTAAATTTTACACAAATTTTAAACGAGAACACCTGGAATTACAATACATTTGTAATTTTCAGATATAATTTTTATTATTAAATTCATCACCTTTAGATATATATTCTAAGCATATAAATATATGTATGTAACTTGGATAACCATATGAATAATTTGACAGTTCTAATCGAGTCAAAACAGTTATTAAACAATTAACGCGAATTCAGAAAATTTAAAAAAGCTGATTAAAGCATGATTAACTCTCCATTATCTAATAAGTATTTTATTTCTTTTTAGAAATCTATACCTTGGAAGGGATTTGTATTCACACATTTAGTGAAACTCTGAAAATACCTATTGAACAAAAGAAAAAAAATGATGCATCAAAATTTTGCTAAAAGTCAGATGTTTGTGAAATTTCTGACTCTCGCATTATATAAGTTAGTAAAAGCATGCTTTAGATTTCCACGTAAAATGGTGTTTCTAAACAATGGATTTCCCTGATTGAATGATTTGAAAAGACATTTAAAAAGTGTGTAACTTTCTGTCCAATTCATTTGGGGATTAAAGTCTTAGATTAAATAGTGAATTTCGTTCTTTTATCGCGATTGATTAAAGGTATGTAATTGAAAAGGGATGATGCAAGTCAGTTACAAAGCTAATCATGCATTTTCAATGAGCTAGTTTTCTGACTTTTAAATTCAGAGAGCATATTTTTTCTTGTTTATAAATTTTTTTAGAAAGAACTTTAAAGCATTTTAGTAAAAAACAAGCCTCCTAAAGATTTACTGAATTAATACTTCATTAATGGTTTCTAAAATTCATTAACACTTCGCTAAAAAAAGACTTTTTTTGAGTAAAAACTGTAATCACTTTAATTTATTTTAAGATTTTTTTTTAAAGGTAAAAACAACTATTCAGACTCTTTTGAAATCTTTTTATTTATACTGATTTCTAAAATTTATAGATTCATAAACTTCTTTAAAAATAATATAAGTTTTATTTACATGTGTAATTATATATACAAATATGTAACATTAATTTTACCGACGAACTTAAAATTTTCTAATATCTAATAACCTGTTTGTAAATATTTTCAGATAAAGGATATATCAGATGCTTTTTCTCCTTGCGACCCATATGAATATAAGTAATTATTTCGAATAAATACATCATGCTAAAACTAAAATTTCTTAATTTTTTGTATTAAATACATATAATTTAAGTACACTTTAAAAAGTCTTTCAAACTTGCTTGTTAATTAATTATAGATGTTTTTAAACTTTATAATTTATATTTTATTTATTGAGTTTTAACAGTCGGCAAATATCTCTGAATGAGAAAATCGATTTTTTTTAATAAAAAATATTTTATAATTTACTTCTAAATAACTTTATCGCCAATGACACTTTATGCCAATTTATCTGTGATAAATCAAGAGGAATTATATTTAGTAGAATAAATAGTCAACCCCCACCACCAATCAAATATCAAATTTGTTTTTATCTATCGTATTGAATCCTCTTACTTCTCTAGGTTAGCTCGAATTTTTCTTTCAATTAGAGATATCAAAATAAAGACGAAGCAATCGTTCAGAATTCATTAAAATCTTTTTTATATATGCATATAATGGACAGATCATTAAAAAAGGGGAAAAATACCATTGCTTTTTTTTAAAAGAAAAGTTTATAGAATTAAATGATGAAAAATTTCTTATGCCAACGAAACATATCAAAGATTCTAAAGAATTCATAAGATATTAAGATGCATAAATTGATATCAAATATATTTCAAGCCTGAATTCTTTTGAAAAATGATCCAACGATCATTAAATTAGATAAATGGTTTTCACTACGCAAAATTTAAATAATCGAGTTGAATTTATGTTATATGGATTACACAGTGCTTTGCTGCTTGAAGATCTTATGAGAAATAGAACTTTAAATATTATTTTCAATACATCTTAGCAAAAATTTTTGTGGATCCCCTTTTTTGGAGACTAATTATTCAACAAATAAAGATATTTATCATAATATTTAAATTTTTCTTTCATAGATATTTTAAAACGCTCACACCGGCATTCACACACAAACTTGGCAACTGTATTTTTTTATTGCCATAAGCACGTCAACTTTATTTTGTTTTAATTATGAAAACGCTATTGATAATTCATTTGGTTTGAAAATATTTCAAACAAGTTTTAATCTTTAATCCACATTAGTTTCAATCTTTCATATATATTTCAGATACATCTTTTTGATAAAATCCCCTACTATATTCAGGTGGGCGTGATAACGAAGTGACCACAGTTGCGAACTTCACGTTTCTTCACGTCACTGGCATATGGGTCTACAATAGATCCTCCATTCTCTATCTGACAATGTATTTTGGCGCTGACAAGTGGAAGACCTGAGTGGGAAAAAACAAGGTTCACTGAGGTAGTTTAGGGGATCTGATTGGCTGGTAAGGTAATGTAGGCGAATGACGTCACAGTCTGGGGGTAGTAGTCTTCTGATTTACAGTTGCGAACTCGTGGCTGGCAAGCTTCTATAGAATTGGGTTCGAATGGTGATGCCAAAATGTAGAGAAAATTGACAAACTCTAAATCTGTCGAGGCTTTATGTCAGCTGTACTCACCCTGCGGCTTGCTGGCTGCATGGTGGACTTTCCTGAATGACCCGGTCACTATCCATTGCACTAAGAAATTCAATTGCTTAAGAGCAATTTACTAAAAATTAAGCGGGAAATTTTATCATTCAAGTGATTAAATCTATAACTTCTGCTGTCGATTTGGTACACTTACGACCTGTAAGATATTTTTTTTCTATATGTGACTGTAACGTTTAGGAATAACAAATAACAATGGAGTAACGAGAATGTGTCCACTGTACTGAACTGAGTGGTAGGGAATATTTTATGGGGGAAACTGAGTTTTAATTATCCCTGAAGTCTTCCAAGCGATCTGAAAACTATAGATTGTTTAACAACGATTGGGATGTTGGCTTTTTTGTAATGAAAAACAAACGAGGATCAGAAACTTGAATGATTTTTTGCGAAAGTAATACACTTTTAAAATATTATATTACCTGTCATTTTACCACAGCACAAATCAATTAATGAAGATATTAATGGGATTATGATTTATATTCTAGTTAACGCAGTATGAAAATGAAACAATTTATCAATATAATTCTCTGCAATTATACCAGCATCACAGAAGAAAAACAATTATGTTGGATGCGTAAGAACTCATATCCCCAGTCGAAAAAAGTCATTATTTGTTATGTTTTATTTTCTCTAGTCCAATTTAATGTCCAATTCTCCCTTGGTGTTACAGTGTTTTTTCCCATTAATCCCCGTGTTACGGCCCGTTTGAAATAGCTGCCATACTTATGTGGCCCGGCGGGGGAAAAGGTTGAGTACCCCTGCTCTATGTCTTTACTTTGGCAGAGTAAGGAAGTTTGGAAAGTTCAGTGTCTTCTTCGTCACTTGACTGCGGTTAAAAAATACGAGATATGTCGCAAATAGTCTCCATGTTGTTCCTGAGTCCACGAAGTTAATATACTATCAATCAGACATCACAGAATCCCAGCGTTTCTCAAACTGTGGGGCGCACCCCCTAGAGGGACGTGAAAACTCCTTGAGGAGGGCGCGAACATATTGAAAAGTCGAAAACAAAAGATTATTTTAAAAAAAATTATTAATTTACTGAAAGTATGCAAACAAAAACAGTCTGACATAATAAAAAAATAAAATTCACATTTACATTGAAATAATACTCTTACAAATGTATCAGTTCTGCACGATGTATTTTATAAATAATTTAATATTACTAAGTTAAGGTCAAGTTTGATAATTACTAATGACCCCATAGGGGCCTGTCATACATAAATAAAATTGTATACAAAAATCAACACTTATCTTAATAACTTGTAATGTTTATAATTAATGTCTTAACTGCTGATTAAAAGCTACGTAATTCGCTTCCCCAATGCCACCGCGTACGAAGGCACGTGTATGTGATACATTGAGGGGAGGGGAAGAAAAGGAATAAATCAGTAATACCTTCATGAAATAAATTTATCCTTCGTAAACACTGTCGTCCTTTTACTGCATTTCAAACCTTCAAAATAATTTTATGAATAGTAATGCACAGAAAAGTTCGGAAAGACGTACATATACGTCCGAGACAATTAGTGTTTTGTCTGAGCGAGACGTTTATATACTCCATGGCACTTAAGAGGTTAAAGTCATATTAGCGCTAAAATATACCGTTATTGAATTAAATACATTGCTTCTATATGAAGGGGAAGGTGCGATGAAAATTATGATTGAATATTGGGTGGCAAATATTGAAACTTAGAGAAGCACTGTACTATCCGCAACAGGACAAACGCATATTAGTATATTATGAAAAGCTGTGCCATAAAGCAGCTTAATGGCATGAATCTAAGTTGTAACACACGTGCATTCAACTTGTATGAGATAGACTGAAATGGAATATGGGAATTTGAGGTTAAACATATATGTAGGATAGTACTGTAATCTCTTTCACATTATTAAGCCGTAGTTAAATGCAAATTTATAGCAATCCATGTATATTACCCAACTGGTACCTACATTCAGTGCTTATAAGTTATTTAAATAATAAACAGGTAATTGCAATTATAACTGGCTATTAATTTAACCTTTGTACATATATCTTTGTGTTTAATTTAATTGATTGTTTGTAATATACCAAGCTTTAATTAGTAGAATGAAAATTTTTCTGAAACTTCTCTACATTTTATTTCTGATATAAATCAGTAATATCAGAAAATGACTCGAAAACTGTAAAATGGGGTACACGTTTGAAATATTGATATTCTTGAGCAAGGTCGGTTAGTTATTTAATGAACTATTGAAATGTATTAATGCCTGACTTTCTAAAACAACATGAAAAATTAAAGAAATATATGCTCTTTATTGAAATTGAGAAGAAGTACTTTTTGGAAAAAATAAACTGGTTTTACTAAAAGTAACGCGAATGAATTTCTCTAACATAATTAATATTTCATTGATATGTTGCGTGTTCTTCGGTCAAAAGTGTTTCGCTTTTGCTTTGAAAGGAGTATCAAATTTTCAATTACATTCAATATGTTTGAGAAGTGTCGTTAATATTCCTCTCTTTTAGTGTTTTCATTAACTTATTCTTTTAATGTTTGGAATTTTTCAGGAAAGTTATTTTATTTCTAGTAAACTAAAAATATGCAAAATGAATTGGAATATGACTGCTTGTAAGATTTTTAATGTTTATTCTTGGAAGTGTTAAGGGATTTGTGAATCAAGCTTATGACATGGGCTCTTAATGAAAAGCATTAATAATTACTAAAAATCAAAAGAAAAGTAATAAAAAGTTTGAAAAATATAAAATCCTTTTTTTTTTGAAAAAGTTAGAAGGGAATAAAATAAGGTGTAAAAATGTGTGTGCTAAGGACTCATTACAACACATTTAAAAATTATTTTTATTATTAACCCCTTAACTTCTGCCGGCGTATATATACGACTCACTCAGCTGGTATATTAACTTCTCTTCGCATATATATACGTATTTCCAAAATACGATTCTTTTCTTCAGTAAAACTATTCAGAAGGCTTTGGAATGCCGTAAAATAACCTTGACAGTGTTTGTGAAGAATTTACTTATTTCAAAAAAAATATGCTTATATATATTATATATATATATATTTATGCCTTTCTTTTTTCCTTTCAACATACCCCACATACGCGCGCCCATGTGAAAAACGGTGGCACTGAGGATAAATGACGTAACTTTTGATCAGTAGTTAAGGGGTTAATTTCAGATTATATTTTGTAATAATTTTTACAACAAAAAACACCCCACAGTTCCGAATTTATAATTTTATATTTTCATCAACGATTTCTGAAAACATTTCTTAAAA
Organism: Trichonephila clavipes; assembly: GCA_019973935.1. Taxonomy (NCBI): domain Eukaryota; kingdom Metazoa; phylum Arthropoda; class Arachnida; order Araneae; family Nephilidae; genus Trichonephila; species Trichonephila clavipes. Next base: position 4,497,310 of record BMAU01018568.1, on the reverse strand, counting down.
CTTCTTTTTCGAATAGTTAATTTTTAGTTAATGAAAAGTTCTGTTCAACTTTTAAAAAGAAAATTTCTATTGTTTACCAAAAATATATTAACATGCTAAAACTGATATATAAGCTTATGACGGCCATACTTAGAGATCTTTTGTTTCTCTTAGAAAATATTAAGCTCACTCTAATTACTAATGTATCAAATACTTTTAAGATGAAAAAATATAGCTATAACTATTACACCATAAGCGGTTGAATAATGATCGATCTTATTAAGAATTTTAAGCAAACTGTTTAAAAAAAACAAGTGAAAATAACATAAATTTCCATTTTAAATGTATTCTAGGTATCATTTATTTGAAACTGAATAAAGATAAATGCTTTCTTCGTACTGAAACAATCATAAAAGATTTACATTTTCAATAAAATATGCAATCAAATTTCAGAAAATCACATGCTTGTGGAAAACTTTCTTAAAAGCCGTCTCTGCCATCTGAAATAAATCGAATGCTATAAATATACGAATTTTTGAGACGTACACGATGTCATTAGTTACATTTAAATTCAGAATTCTATTATTAGTGCCTTAAGTGTGAATGCCAGCAAATTAATAAGTACTAAGAACGTTTATCTCGCGGGCTGATTAATGATTTACGGACATTTATAAATGTGCATATCTCGCCGCACAAGAGTTATTAATTAAATTTACAAAATTAAAAGGTAGTTCTCACCAAACATGTGTTATTCCGGATTGTAGCAGATTCATTTTAAGCATTCACTCATCGGTTGTGGAAATTCAATAGTATTTAAATGGTGAGAAGAATCGTAATTGTGTGCGGCAATGATGAAATTTCTTAATACAGAAAAGGGATTTATTTGTATGCGCGAGTGTTTTCTTGATAAATAAATCTTTTCATATTTATTTCTTACAACCACTTTTTAATATATTGAAAAGCATTTTTTAAAATTTTTATTAACTTTAGTATTTAATCTGAAAATATTAGTTTATTATTGAATTTTAGTAAATTAATTATAGTTAAATATTAGTAAAATAATGCTTCACAAAAATAGAAGTATGTTTGTGCTCTAATGTTTTGATTTCTTCTCATTATATGTACTTTTAAAATAAATTTTCCAAACAACATTCTGAAATTAATGATAATTTATTAATTAAAAAATTCTAAGTGTTCTCGTTAGTTGCGGTAATATTTCTATATATTGCGATGTAATATATCGGTTTAATTTTTACACTAAGGCATCCGTTAGGCATTAGCATTTCTGAAAAACTACCTTTTCCCTAAGTATTCTGATAAAATTTTCTTTCTTATCCTCTGTGTTATATATGTATAAAACTTTCCATGTTAGAATTCATTACTATACGTTTAAAATGAAAATAAATCGAAAGAGTTTTATTTACATTTTAAACTTATAGTAAGGAATTATAACATTTTAGAATTTCGACAACTCCCTTTAAGAAAAATTTAACGAGTCATAAACCGCCATTGAAAGGAAAGAGGCGAGGTTTCAAATCTCGATTCTAGCAAATATTATTAAATAGTCGGCTGGATGGAATAGAGGTCGCGTGCCTGCTTCGTAAGCCAAGATTGCGAGTACGATCTTTGTTGCCAATATGCAGTCCGTAAGGGGAAAATATTATCAAACAAAAAACTTGAGACGACAGTTCGTTAAAAATAACAAAGCATTAGAATCCATACTACATGTGGATCTTAAAGCCCTGTTAAGAATGGAAAAGCGATGCCTTTTCGAGATATTTCTTTCTTTTAAATTTGTTAAATATGAGAATTATTAACAGTAAAATGCAAAATATCATGAAAACAGTGGCCCAGCACTTTTATGTCGAGTTGTAGGTTCGAGTCCTGGTGCCACCAAAGACCCGCTGTGTTGAGACGCTAAAATTTGTCAAGGCTCAAAACTTCTTGTGTTGGCAGCGGTGAGAAGGGCTCCCAGCTATCAGAGGTGCAGTCTTCATCGCTTGATCAAAACTATGAGATACATTGCCAATATCTCTGATATTGCTTTTAGTGGGATGTTACATTATCATTCAATCAACCCATGTTATTAACAAACCCTATCCATTTGCAATGTAACTTGAATTACTTTTATCTTGAAAATGTATTCATTTCTGTATGCTTTTGTTCAAATATTTAATGTGTCATTATTTATTCTTTTCAAATTATATTTTTAATTAAAAACATTTATAATATGAAGTCATGAACGATTACAAATATATACAATAAATTTATAGAATTTCTCAAAAGCACTTTTGGTGGAAATAAGTTGGTGAAAAATCGGGGCCAATTTATATTAAGTCCCTTGAGAGCCAGTTTTAGGATCTTTCTTTGTCCGACAAACTTGGAACATAGAAAGAGCACTTGTTTATTTTCTTCTCCACCAACATTACAATTGCATGAAGATGATGGAACCAAATTAAATATGTTTAAATAGTTTTTAAAGTTACTATTATTAATGAGAAATTCGGTTGATTTTTAATTAGTATAAACATGATGGCGTGACAGTCTTTTATTAATGATTTGTAAAATTTTTTTGTTAAGCTCCCTGTATTTGAAATGAGATATTTTTGTTTCCAAGACTTCACCGTTCTTTCTTTCATAATCTTGTAAAAGGATTTAGGAATATTAACGGTAAGTTCGAATCATATTGATATTGGGGGTCTTACTTTCCTTTTGAAACATATTGATTTCATTGGAAAATTTCATTTTATTATTTTCCTCTTATTTATAAAATAGAATTACTTTTTAGGACTGAAGTTGACTTACTCGATTAGAAACCCTTATAAATGTAAAGGTTTCTTAAAGTATTTGTAAAAAAATGCATTGAATGTGTTAACGTTAAGTTGTTTTATAATTCTGATATTTTTTCATATAAATGAAAAAAACCCAGTTAAATGCGATAGCCTATAACTATATTTTTTTATTAAATAAATAATTTTTCAGAATAAATAGTTGGGTGAGAGAGAGAGAGTTAATGTTATATTTTCAAAATACAAGCTGTCCGCTCTGATAATTAATAATTCTCTTTGGAGTTGATTTGAGCAGTGAGAAGTTGTACACTTTCTTTACACTCTCATTCACCTTAATACAATGCAACTTATTTTTAATTTGAATATTGTGATCAATGTATTTGAGATCCAAACATCAATTTTCGAAACTGTAGGATTTGTTTATGCAGAGCTTAATGATAAGTTTGCTCCACGAAGATGTGTAGGTTACAAAACTTGCGGGGAATGCATATATACTACACTTTTTTTAACAAACTGTTCAAATTGCAAATTGGTTGTTGGCATATTTCTTCTTTCAGTGCTGTAAAGTATAGGTTTGTGGTTCAAACTCATCTGCATCCTAAAGCGGAAAAATATGGCAGGTGTGTCAGGCAGACCGCTGACTTCTGTAACAGAATATAGATCGGAACGTATGATCTCCAGGAAGAGCCCGTATAGGCGTTTTGTCCCGAGGAGTTTTTCACTCACGTATCTCAACAATAAAAAACTACAGACTTGGAATTGTGATGATTCCTTAGAATTGTGATGGCGTACGTTAGAATCTCCCTTTTCTGGTCTTCTATTTTCCACAAACACAAACAAGGGAATGAAATTTATGTGGCTATATCTAAAAGGTTATGTTTCAAAATGAGGTCTTATTGCTAACAGTCAATTGTGTGAACATCATCAAATTGTGTACATTCGTCAAAAAAGAACTAAAATGCAGTCAAAGACTCATAAAGAAATAATGTTTGTAGTATATATGCGTTTTCGCCTATATGTTATACGTGGAGAAGTTTAAAATTTTAATTTTCGGATTGTGTATGTATTATAAGTGAAAATAATTTTTATTTCATGAATAATTTTTTAAAGTTATAAATTTAAAAATAATTTATTTGCTGTTATTTCTTTATTTTGATTGGTATATATGCTTATATTCTGTAAAAAAATATATAGACTTATGAGTTGAAATATCACTTTAAAGCTAAATTTGTCTTATGTTTAAAAGTAGAATAAAATAATCTTTGCATATTTTTTACATAAAACAAAACATATGTTTTACAATTAATATTATATTTTAAAGTCACTGGAATCAATCTGTTAGCCGTGTAGAGAAACATATGTACGTTATATATAAATATGTTTAGATTTAAAGTACTAACGTTGGTGTGGTGTGGATTTTTAAAAAGGGAAATGGAGGATCAGGTGACATTCCCCTCACTTGATCATGGCTCAAAATAAATAGTTCTGTCGCCAATAGCCCTTGTGCTGCATAATAATACAACATGAATGAACAAACAAAATAAAATTTGCTTCTTTATTTGTTTCATATATCATAATGGCGAATGGGTGAATAATTTTTATACATATCAAAATGAAAGTTTACGTTGTTACATAATGTTTTTAAATTTTAAGCAGATAGAATGTAATATATTCTTTGTTACGTAGTGAGTTTATTTTTATAATAGGACATTTCTTTTATATGGAGAAACACTCCGAGTTAAGGTTCTCATAAAACAAGGAGATGTAATCTCCCTCTAATTTAAGGAATGCTGCAGATCTTTTCAATTTATACTCCAAAAAATAGCTTCATACATTAAATATTAATCCACAAAATCTTCAAACATTTTTATTCTGATATTTTATATTTATATTTCTTTTTTAAAAATATTGGTCAAAAAATGTAATTCATCTCAAGTGCCTTTGAAATATAGTGTAAAATCTAATTTCAAACTTATAGTGGCGAAATTCCCTAGCATGAAATTTGTGTAAAAAACTTCCAATTATTTTATTTTTAAACTATGATTTAAATTTTAAACATAGTCTTTATTAATAGCAAAATCATTAATTCCACGGATTCATAGCCTATTTATTTTATCTCATTGGCGCTATGTGTATAATATATATATATCTGAGGTCATAAAATAAATTAAAATAGAAGATTGTACTGTGTGATACGGTTATTGTTAACAACGATACTGGCTTAATATCTTTTTCTGAAATTTTATATTTCATATACATATGTGTCTATCTTTGACCGAAGTTGAATAAAATAAACTCCTATTGAAGTGTTTGTAAAGCAGATGTTTCCAGTTGGTTTACTGCTCTATTATTACGAAAATGAACTCGGAAAAATATTTAATTGTAAATAATATAGTAATAAAGAGAAGACGAACGCTGTGGCTTAAATAAACTTTGCAATTGCCTGCTTTATTAAGAAACACGCTACTCTTCTAAAATTATTCTGGAAATTCGCATTGTAGCTAAATGCTATCTAAATCTTGAATATGAGTTACTTATTTACATTTGAAGATATTCTAGAAAGTCATTCTCCTATTTTGAAGATTCTTAAACATTTCTCCAGGGTATCCCTTGCTTTAATATTGCGTTTGATGTACCGAAATGTTTTCAAAAGAGTCTAACGAATCTCCAGAACGCAGAAACTCAACTCATTGGTTTTTCCATACAATGTTTTTTAATTATTAGCTGTTTCCTTATAAGTTAAAGGCTTCAATCTATATGAAAAATATTTATTAATATTACTTAGTATTTATTGAGTTTTCTATAACACCCCCACTACGAAGCAGTATGAGGACTACTAGCGATGGACCTCGTAATTTTGAGGTCGTGGTAGCCAAGTGGTCAAGGTATCGGATCATGGCTGGCAGGTCATGAGTTCGAACCCACCGTGTTGGAGAACGATGCACGTTAAATCTGTTGAGAGCTCAAAAATCCTCCCGTTGGTATGGTGTGGAAGCTAGGGGAGGGGGAGGTGCCATTTCAGGTTTCGTCCTCGTCACTTGACCATGGTACAAAATTACGAAGTCCTCACAAAAACCCTCGTGTAGCTGAACAAAGTGCGACGTTAATCTTCACGTACTTACTTACTCGTAATTTTGAGTCACGGCTACGTGACAAGGACGACACCGGACATGCGCTTCACTCCAAACTTCCATACCATATCAACGTGAAAAATTTGAGCCTCAATAGATTTAACCTACTTCAGTTTCTTTACTTCTTTACAGGATCATTCTTTTGTGGCACCATAATGTAGCCATCCATTCGACGGAGAAACTACGCAGGCCACTAGTTCGAAATTAGATTTAATCGTCTACCATGGTTACATTTTTGACTAAGCTCGCTATCAAATGATCTTAGCACCGAGCGTCAAAACTGACTATTTCAATTCTGACTTCCTCACTATAACGGAATGCGAATATAATTTCCTTTATTTCAGAAGGAAATTGTAAACGTGTTACATAAAAATTATTAAAAAATAAAAATCAATTCGGATTTGTTATTTTTAAATTTTTTTATATTCTTCACTTGAGATCAATAATTGCTCATATAAGGAATGGAAACATTTTATTTTCAATAACGAAGATGGTTACGATTCACGGTTGGAGAGGTCTGTAGTGTCTGGTCTCGAAGGAACTGTAATCTTGCTGTACAATGAAGCTTCTTTGATAGAAAAGTGTATATGAGAAAGTTATTTTGGTTCTTAGAAGTTAAAAGACTGTTATATCCTGTTTATTGTGGCCATAAAAAAGACATACTTTTCTTGGTTTCTTTCATTTTTGTCGTTGCCACATCATTGTTTTAAGGATATGTGGCCATGGTAAGGTTATGCCCCGAACTCTAAGCGTGAGTTGTTTCTTTTGTGTGGTGGGTTTGAGTTTTGTCTAAAAAGTTGTCGTGTTCGGAGACTGATGCGTGTTAAATATATCGACACTCAACGTTCTCACGTTTGTGTGGTGTGGATGTTTCAAGAACTAGATGCCAGGTCAACTGTCACTCTCGTCATTTGACCATGATTAAAACCTATAAGTTCCGTCACCAATAGTCATCCTGTTTCCTTTATAGTTCGATGCTTGGAAAACAATCAATAAATCTACCACAAAAACTTCAATAAAATAGGAATGTTCATCATTTCTTTTCAGGCTTGGTGGATATTCTCCACCTGTCCGTAACGTAACACAGGCGGCGTCAGTAGTCTAATGGTCAAAGTCATGGACTCGTGGTTGACATGTCATGAGTTCGGACCTCCTACCGCTGAAGACTCGTCATGTAGAGGGGTCTGATGCCCGTTAAATATGTCGAGGCTCAAACGTCTTCGCATTGTTGCGGTGTAGAAGTTAGGGGAGGGGGTGACAGCTCAGGTGTCATCTTGGTCATGGTTCAAAATTACGATGTCCGTCGCTAATAGCCCTTGTGCAACGTTAATATAGCTAACCTTCTCCCTCCCGTAACATAGATTCAGCACTGATGTATTTTTTGCTCCCTTCAACATTTTTTAACTCATATTTTTGTTGCAATTAGTTATCTATAGTTAGCATGGAAATTTTATTATTTTAGTCTTATCGAAACGTTTTGAATAATTGTAAGAAGATAAATACGTTAAAACAAAAAATATATATACCAGGCATCTTGATACTGAAACTAGAACTAAAAATTCGTCTCTGATGGCAAACTTTCACTTAAATTGAATGTTTTCGAAGATATTTTTAACCATAATCTTTAACACAAAATTATTCATTTAAATTCCTTGTATTGTATGAAAACTTTGAATTTTTTTTATAGAGCAACAGTTATAATTTAGAGGTAAAACGTAAAATTTTAAATTTCCTTTCTAGATGATAACGGATTTTTTACAGTTATTTTTTTAAAAAAAAAATGTGTGTGTGTGAGAGAGAGAGAGAGAGAGAGATTTTAATATAAGTTATTTATATTAACACACCCAAGAGAATAAGACATACTTTAAATAAGTTTGCAATTTATTTTACTTTTGATTTCATTATACATAGAAGTGTTGCATTGGATTGTTTGAAGCAAGACTTTCCATCTAAATGAAAGTTCACGTGGTACATTGTTACTTCATGTTACTTCTGTTAGATGAGTACTTCGAAATTTTTTACTTGTTAACCACTTACGAAACTATTTAAATAAATAAAGGATACATTTAAAATTAATATTGATATACCAGCTTCTTGTTATAGTATCAATTCGTATAAACTATGAAAAATGCATTTTGAATATGGGTAAGTATTTGATGAAAATTATATAAAAGGGGAATAACACCACCACACTGTTAAAATTTTGAATACTTCAAGATATTCTAAATTAATACATTAAAAAAATAAGCTACATCAACAAAAATAAACTTTTCTCAAGTTTTTTAAAATATTTTCTCAAGGAAATTAAAATTTACTTTATGAAATTTATTATATTTTTCACAATTTTTATTTCGGTAAATTTTTGCTTAAACATTTATTTAAACACAAACTTTTGCAAATTAGTCTATTTTTTTTTTAAAAAAATAAAGCAAACTACTAAGAAAATTACTTTGCGCATTTTGGATGTTTGAAATTAAGAAAATTATAAAAGATTAAAATTTAATAAATTATAAAATATCATAAAAAATATATTTATAATTTAAAAAATAGTTAAACTATTTTATTAAAAAATTATTAAAAAGTAATAACTTTAAACAGGGCTATTAAGTAACGTAGATGCGGCGTCTTTTTTTCCAAAAACCTTAAAAAGAGTCTCTCATAAATAAAATTTCCTTTTTAATATGCAATGGAAAAATTAGCATTTGAGTTAATTGCTTAACATCTTAAAATATGTCATGCTTTTTAAAGTATCATTAGGAAAATTTCGTTACAGTTTCAAAAACATTTTAAAGAAAGAATTTTATACACGCGCAAATGAATGCTTTCAAATATAAATACACTAAAACTGTAAATATATTGAAAAATTACATTTTTAATAATAAAAGAACACTGCTTTTTTTTAGGTGTTAGCTATTGGAAAAAATATATAATACTTTGTAAAATTAAATGTTGATCTTACTAGAAATAAATATTTGGTTACATATTCAGATACATACAGCAAAAGATGATTTTTTTTAAATGATCACGAATAAGATAACTTTTTAAAATAATACCAGGCTGCACTGTATCATAAAAACTTAATAAAAATATCCTTATTCTATTTCTAACACAGATTTAGTTAAAAATTCAAATAATTTCAAATTCTTGGAACCATGTAAGCTAACTTTAAATTTACCGAATGAAAAAATTAATAAAAGCATTATAAAAACAAACAAATATAAAATAGCACTTTGAAAATGTATACTTGAACTAAAAGCACTTTCGACAAAAAAAGTTACAAATATTTATTTTACTTAATTATCATACTACGTTCTTAAAAATCTATCACATCATGCAATAAGTCTACAGACGTGTCTCTCTGTAACTTAATAAATAGAATTTAATACAAATCTCAAAAGAATTTTTTAGAATTTAAAGTAACTTATTTAAACAGAGAGCAGTCAAATAATAAATTAACAACCCACCGGAGTGAAGTCTGATGGAGTTTTCCTTAGTTCATGGGATTGATACCGGATGACGTTCACTTCAACCGGAACCACCTGTGTCATAGATTCCAAACTATTATAGAATAGGTTTATAAAGTGTACTGACGCCCCCTGTTCTAGGAGGTATCGACCAATGAGAAGCGAGACACGGCCACCAATCACAAACTCTCTTCGAGCACCCACATTTTTGACAGAAAGCTGCACTCTTTAATGCCAGGCATTAGATAAGAAAAATAGGTGATTTTGCTTTTGTTTTATAACCTTTTTTGGATTCTTTTGTATTCTAGGCCATTAAGGACGATATTAAAAATGATCTCGCTTTTAATGAAACGTTTAATGGGATAAGAACCTATCTTATGAAATCCATAAATTAAATTAAGAACGAAACAATACTTGATGCTTTTACATGGGGAGATTAAACTAACCAGTTTTCAGATACCCTTGGAATCTTGCTGTATGTAGAATAGATGAAGCAAATTGAAAAAAAAAAGCAAAATTGATCTAAATGTCTAGTATTGAATAATTATATAAACAGAAAGATAGAAAAAAAATAATTTAATTAAAATATAGATTAGAATAGGCGTATATTTGAAATAATTTTTCAGTTCCCTCTTTTATTCACCTTTCCTTGTTTTTCCATGTTTAAACGGAATAAATACAACTGTAGAATAGAGCACTTGCCAAAAAGTTTTGATATTATTTTTATGAATTTGAATAAAGTTATAAATTTCATTTTAAAAATACCAAGATTCAAATGTTTTAAATCAATAATCTTTGAATTTAGATTCAAATCTCCATAAAGAATAATAGATGGAAGTATGATTGTTCTTGCAGAGTAGAAAGATTTTCGAATAAAGGCTTTGGAAGCGCAAAACTACAAATTTTAAAAATATATTTTTAAGTACTTGCTGGAAATCGTATGTTAATTTAATACATTATTTTGTGCAAGGTTTATTAAAAAAGATAATACTTTAGATACGATTTTACAAATTGAGCATTTTACAATTTAGTCAAGATATTCGTAAATAATCAGTGAATTGCACTGCTTGAGTTATTTTCTTTTTTAACTCGAAGAAAAGTTGCTGCTTTAATTAATATTACTCATAAGGAAATTACTTTTTCAGCTTCGGTTATATAGCGAATATTATTAATAAAAAAAAGTTACATAAATTCTTTGAAGATTGGAAAAATAGTTTTATATTATGCAATTTAATAGAAAATTATTTTTTAAGTATCTAACTCTCTTGTGCAAAAATCTTGGAAAAATTTGCGACTCAACAGGATTCATGCCTTAACAATATAAACAAATAATAAAGAATAATAAAGTAGCGTAAATGAGTTGAAGAAAATATCGTTTTTGTTTTACGTTCCGCAAATGGAGACTCAATGATTAAGTCGTTATGATATATATATTTCTTAATATATTTCATTAAGTTCATCAGGTTTTAAATTATGTTTATTATAAATTACGGACATTTTTCACTGCATACTTTTTTAAATAAAGTCCTGAAAAAGTATTCTTAAATTTTAAGTAGTTTAATCTTTGAACATAAATGATAGAAATAGAACTGAGGAGTAGAAAAAGAGACGCAGTCGCTGGTTTCAGTGAATTTTAAATGAAACTGTGTTACACACAAAAATTTACAGAAAAGGCAAATTAATCTTCTTTACACTCTTTATTTTTTTCAATCTTATTTTTCTACGAATTGATATGATTGCTTTATCGGTATATACTCAAATTTAGTAAAGAAAAAATACAGTGACAGTTTTTTTAGTTTATAATTTACTTAATAGCTTAAAAATATTCAAGGAAATCTATGTAAAAAAAGCTTCTCCTAACAGTTCTTTTTTATTTTAACTTCTTAAACATATTAAGCACACAAAAATATGTTCTCAAGTTCTATATTTTTGAATGCAGTCGATTGAACAATTTTTTAAATATAGATCTTTGTTTTTCGATGACTTTAAAACAATTCGAAAAAGAAATAGTATTACATATTCTAACAACTCAAAATCAGATAATTGAACATATTTTTAATAAATGTTTAAGGACTTGCTCTAACGTAAATACTGTTATCAAGCAAAGACATTCAACATACATTCGTCACTTTATATACTAAATCTGCATTGAATGTTTGCCAAAGTGGGAGATAGAAAACGATGCAAGACCAAGGTTTTAGATAAGAAAAACTCAAGTATAGTTCAGATGCTTTAATTATCGTAATTGCACCACAAGATAAAACATTTTTAATCGGATTTATAAATTCTTCCAAGCACTAGAGAAAAATAAAATTTAAGATGGACAAAAAAATAGTAGACAATACCCAGAGAAGTGAATTAGAAAATAATTTAATCAATTACGAATTTTTTTATAATTCAAAGTAATAAAAGCAAAGTATAAAGAATGTTGAATAAAAAGCAAGTGTGTCATTGATAATAAAAGTACGCTGAAATTCTACTTTTCTTTACATTGGATAATATAAATTCAATATTCCGTACTATAAGAGTCTGTACTACATAAATTAAAATTATATTAAATATTTTCTAAATCTATAGTGAATAAACTATATACATTTTCTGAGATATATTATTAATAGAAATGGTTGTATTGCATCGTTGAACATGCGCTGAATTTTAGTTTTTATAGTCCTATTTAGTAAAATATCGTTCTAATCGATACGTTTATTTGATCTAACGCGCGCGCGGTTTTCATTAATTATTCACGTGTCGTGTAGTTCAAAGTGCAGTCTCTTGTACGGTTGTATGAAAAACAAAATTCACGTTTCTGCCAAACTTCAAAAATTAGAAAGCGATTTGGACTGCTTCAGTGTGAATGATACTTTATAAGACTTGTATAAAGAACTTAAAAATCCAAAGTTCAAATGCCTGTAATAGTTTCTCATTTAAAAAAGTCGGTGGTGAATGATCTTTCAGACAGTTTTTTCCTGTTGTTCAAAACAGCATTACGGATTAAAAGTATACTATAGAGCTTGAGGGATGTGAATACCTTTAGTACAGTGATTCCCAAACTTTTGACATATGTGTACTTCTTAAAAAAATTGACGTATTTCAATAACAATCAATATATATATATTCTTTTTTGTGACATACGAAAAGTGAAATAAAATTATTTGTAATAAAATATAAATAGAAGTTATACATAAACCAACACTTATTTGGATTAATGAGAAGGATGAAATTATTTGTGCTGAGATGACAGATCGCCGTAATTTGGTTCCCAGTTTGTTAATTTTAATCTGAGATGCAGTTCTCAACTTTCAAAAGTCTATTCCTCTTTTTCGACTTAAGTCTACAAATGCTAGAAAAGCAACTTCACATATATATGAAGTTGGAAAAGGCAAGATGTATTCAAGAACTTTTTCTGATAAAACCGGATACACACATTGCATTTGTAACCAGAATAATGCTAAAGAACGCTCTTTATGTTTATTTTTCAAGAATCCGTATGAAAAATAGTCCGTCTGTTGTGAAGACGTGCATGCGTGTATGGAAGTGTAGTATGGATGGTCTTGACGTGACTCATGTGTAAGTAGAACAAGGCGCAGCTAAGCACGATGCATTGCATATCCCCACAAAACTTTGTCGCAACGTGTACCCACTCCAAACTTTTTGTACCTTTGGGGGTACGTGTACCACACTTTCGGAAACACTGCTCTAGTATTAATGGTAACTGTGCTCCAGATCATTGTAAGCAATTACGCTTATTATTTGGTAGTGATAAATAACTATGTAATATTAGAGTTAATTATATTAGAGTTATTAGAGAGGATTCTTCTTTTATTCTTAATTTTGGTTTGAAGTATTTTTTTACTTGCGCTACTTAGTTTTAACTGAGAATTATATAGCTACGTATTTTAAGTTTTATTGCCCAATAAAATTCCATACGAATAGAGCATTCGTATGGATATTCGAACTTTTACAGCATTCGGTGCTTCTTTAACTTCATATAGTTTTTATTTCATTTTATACTATTTTCAGAAGATTGAAGTCCTGGTACCACAGAAGATCCCCGTGAAGGGACCTATGCGCATTAGATCTATCAAAGTTTAAAGTCCTCACGCTCTGGCTTGATATATAAGTTTGGAGAGTGAGGTGCAAGTTCAGATATTATCCTCGTCACTTCACCAAAGTTCAAAATTACAAAGTCCGTCACATTTAGCTGTCAAGCAGCTTCAAATTGTGACGTTAATAAAAAATCAAATGGAAAACATAGTGGAATTTGGGATCATATCTACCGTGTAAAAAAGTGAACATATATATATATATATATATATATATATATATATATATATATATATATATAACATAATGTATTAAAACAGCTGAAATGAGTTACTTTCTTCAAAGAATTATCATTACTACAATTTATGCTAAAAATATGTTTTATCGCCTCATGTAGAAAGTTGCTAAATGCAATAACAGAATAACGCTTACGAATAATATTTACGTTTTTACTACTAATGTATAATTCGTATTAAGAATATAGGAACTAGATTACACGACTTCATAGATTTCATAGACATGCTACTTAAAAGAATATATATTTTTTCCCAGAAATTTGTGTGTGAATCTTGTTCCCATAAAAATAATTCTTATTCAAATAAATTGATAAGAATCTATTCAAAAAATAAATTTAAATTCTTGTGTGACAACAGTTAAGACGCATAAATATCTTTGATAAAAAAAGTTGTTAGACATAAATAAAATGGACACAGATGCATATGACTACATTTACATGAAGAATGTTTTAAAATTCAATGGAGTTTGTACTATTAGTGAAAAATTGATGAAATAAATTGCATTTCAGACGTTGCAGAAAATAGATCAAACTTTAAAATTATTATGGAAATAAAACTACATGCAAGAAAAGTGAAATTATTTTACTGAATTTACTTATAACCACTATATTTTCCTAAAATATTTCAAAAAATTAAAACAACCCTTTTTTTTAATGTGTGTTTAGTAAACAAAATAATATTTGAAAAAATAATTAAGCCTGAATATTCACACAAATATACTTCCTACCGAACGTCTTCAATTCTATTTATTTTGAAAGCATTGCATTAATTTTATTTAAATACGATATCACCTACTTAAAAAGAACAATGCAGTCACAAAGAAAAAAATCCCTACGATTGCGATTAAGGTCCGTATTACTCATCCGGTATTTTCTCGGACGGGAGAACCGCTTCTAACCAGAAGGGACCAGTTTCTTTTTTAGAATAAATTTTCATTCTGTCATTCGCTCAATTCTCCTGAGGTGATTTTTGCTCTATCAGTCAATGCGTGTGTTAACAGTTTCCCTATTATGGATTAACATGGGAACTATTTACATGGGACGCATGAGACATGGAATTTTTCTCTTTAGGATACTAACGAGCTTGCTAGGACAGAGTATTTTGGAGGAAATCGAGCACCCTCTCCCTGGATACGAAGTAATTGATGTAAGTTAAAATTTTAAAGTTTTTTGATGGATGGGCATGTTTTTATTAAATATTGTACTGTTTGTCAAATGTCTTATGGTAGTTTTAAAATATTATAAGAGAAATTTTATATAATACTTAATTGATTCATTAGAAATTCTATGCAATATACAATTCTAAAAAAATTTAATGAAGCGTAATACTTGGTGTAAGATTTTTCTAAAAGATGGATTTTGTGTTTTTCACAATACACTTGTCACTTAAAAATAGGGGAATATGAAGTTTATTGAAATACGTTTTGGAAAAAGAGTTAGACAAATTACTTGACATCGAATTACAAAAATAATATTTTGTAATTCGAAGCTTTTCATTTCGTAGCTTTTTTTCTTAAACTGTAAATTTTCTTAGTTTACCTTTGTTCGGATAATTTATCGTCACGCGTATATAAAACTTCTTCGAAGTTAAATCAGTTTTATAATGTTTAAGCTTTTAACTACAGTTATATATTAACTCGGTTACATAACTTACAAATATGTATTACTTATCTGTTTACTCAGAAAAACCTAATTGCATTTTAAATCTTTCCGACCCTAAAAAAAAGATGCACTCGCTCTCATTTTTATGGAAGCATACTTTCAGATTCTTTACTTTATCAGTAATTTTCAATAACAGGCATAAATGACAATGTATAATATTTGGCAAATATTAGGTAAAATTTATAACCGATAAAAATTTTACAAATTCAATAAATATCAAACCTGGTTTGGATATGAATCAAAAATAACCTAATAGATCATATAAGTGATTCAATGTCGTATTAAATTAAAAACATAACAAAAATTAGAATTCCTAAATTATTATTATTTAATACACTAAGGTAGACCTTAGACAAAAATTGCATATCATTATGATACTTCTGGGCCTTAGAAGTTCAACGCTCCCTTTCTAATATTAGAAAACTAGTTTCTTCTAAACAAAAATTGAACATATATATCCTTTTGAAAAATAGTATCTAATTTTTAATGGAAAAAATCTGTTTTATTGCTTTAAATATAAGCGTTGTTTTATTATTTGTAATAAATAATTTATTGCTTATATTACTATGTAGTGAAATTTAAAATATATTAAAATATTTTATGAAATAAATTTAAAAAAATTTCCATTTAAAACGCAATTGTTAAATATTTTCATACACTTCGATTAATATATTACAAAACTTACTAGAGTAAACCTGTTGTGAAGGTAAAGTGTTCGATTATAAACATGAATATTAAATTATATGAAATCTGAAGAAAAATGTTAAAGAAAATATCTGCACAGCTTCAAAAACGTATTAACATTAAATACGCATATAATTATTAGGTGCTAAAAATGTTTAATAATTCCTGTGGAATTGCTTGCATTTTGTTAAATCATGATTTTTATTCTACTGAAAATGATTGGAAGTAAACTAATATTTAATTAGTAGTAAAAATTAATTTAGAAGCAGAGAAGCTAAATCAGAAGAAACTGTTTTACTTTTCATCTCATTTTAAAATCTGATGGAAAATAATTTTTTAAAAGTAATATATATATATATACAAGTAAAGCTATTATCTTAAATTATTTTGAATGATTATTATTTCTTAGCAAAATTATGATTTATTAAGTTATTTTTTTCATTTATTTTATTAAACTATATTATGAAATAAAAAAGTTGCAACAATTTTTTAAATGTTTTATAAAATCCTTATTATTTCCATTACTACTAAATAAATATAATTAATTATAGATATTGGATGAATTAGAATGATTTTAATTTTATGAAATTTCACTAACAAATAATCATTTTAGAATTTAATTATTATTTTTATCTTTAAATTGTCTTTGAAAGAAGAAATAAAATTCCTAGACGAGACTTTCACGAATTTCGTCTCGAGTGTATTGCATATTTTCTTATGCAACCAACTGTTATGCTTCCTACTGAAAGTAAAGAAAGATAATATTTGGATTTTGTCAACTACAACGGATCAAAAGAGGAGAATGTTGAATTGAAAAGATTAGATTTGATATAAAAAAAATTTTTTTTCTTGGAGATCAGCTATTTAATCTTTTTTGTAGCTGACGGATATTCAATAAATATTTCATGAAAAAGAGCCAATAAAGTGACGATATCATTGAAATAAATGTCCATTTAAACACGATATATTTTTTTGATAAATAAAAAATATCTATTGTAAAAGGTTTAAATAAAAAAAGTACTTGAGTTAATATTTGTTCATGAACATTACTTTGAAGCAATAATGACGAAAGCATGTTTTCTTTCCCATCTATGAATTTATTTTATAGTAAGAGTTATAAGGGGGTCACAGTCGGGTTAGTTTTGTCTCGAGGGGGGAAAATATAAAAAAAAAAATTCAAACGGGTGTAATTCTTTAAAATTTAAATTAAATAATTCGAAGCTTTTACACATTATTTACAAAGGATTATGACTTCAAAAAAAAGTACAAATTGTTTGAAATATAATCATAATTAAAAAAAATTATAAGCATATGAAAATAAGAAATAATTCTGTAATAAATATTAAGTAATTTTTGTGTTGCGCGCATGCTATTTTCTAAAATAGTAGCCTCAGATGTATAAAATTGTATAGAATTATAAAATGTATCATATTCTGTAAACCCTACATCATTTAAGAATAATATATCTTCCGTATTTCAAAATATTTTTAAAATGTTTAAACTTTTTAAAAAATTTTTTTGAAAATGTGTTTTTTTTATTTTTTAAAAATATAATTTATTATTCTATATATATAAAAATACTACAGTGTAATAAGGGGATACATTTAACTTTATAAATCAACTTATAGCTAGTCATTAAAGCTACTATTTTAGAAAATAGCATGTGCAAAGTAAAACTTAATTAATATTTCTTATAGAAATGTTTCTTATTTTCGGATGCTTATAATTTTTAAAAGTATGATTATATTTTAAATATTTTACACCTTTCTGAAGCCCCATTTCTTTAAAAAAATGTGCAAAGGATTCGAATGTATTTAATTTAAATTTAAAAGAATTATACCTGTTTGAAAATTGTTTATTTCAGCCCTCTAGAGAAATTTAACACCCCTAGACCCATTAGAAAATTACCTGAAATAATTATCCTCTAGAAAATTGCTTTTGAAATTATCAAGGCTTTTCAAGTTGTAGATTTAGACCCGAGTTATATATACATATATGTATTGAAAAATTAGGTAAAAAAGTTAATTGGGCCATATACATATATATACATTTAACGTGTTGCATTTATAAAATACAAATGAGTAGATCAGAAACCTACTTGAAAAATTATTTCTATATCTAAGACATTAATTCTACATCAATCATTCAGCAAACATTTAAAGTCATATATAAAATAAATATTGCATTCAATTTTATGATCAAACCAATTCTTCACATTCATTGACATTTCTTTAAAAAAATTGAAATATTCAATTTGAATAAAATTCAGCTTAGAAACAAATTTCAAAAATGTTTAAATAATAAAAATTAAAAAAACACTTTTATTAATTCTCTTAATCTGGGGTGAGAACAGAGATCTATGTAATCATGGCATAATCTTAAAACATACTACGAATGATAATACCGGTGAAATTTAGAAATGTTATTATTATAAATATTTACTATAAATATTTTAGAAATGAATTCTCGTTCGAGGGGTTTTAAGATTAGATGAACTAAACAGATTCGATTATTGATGTTAAGTGATTGAATGTTTTTCTACGTAAGCATAATAATTACGATTCTGCTATCATGTAAATTGTTATGACTCCCTGATAAGCTTTAGTGAACTCTTTTACAAGATACAAATACTTGACATCTTTTCTAACTCATATTTACAATTTTAAGCTATTTTTCGATTGAATATCTAAAATGTTACGTTATGTCTGCAATAAAAAGAAGTAAATTAAAGACCTGGTGTGAATTACCAAACGAAAAATTAAAGCGTTAGTTTTAGTCCCATTCTATATTTTACATAAGTAAATATTTATTTGTTCCTGAATGAAACGCATTTTATCTGCAAAGAATCGATTTGCTTATTGAGAAACTTTGCAACCTCAGCTATAGTAATAAATGAGTATTTGCGCTTTCCATTCCAAACGCGTTTCCCGCATAAAACAGACAGAATTTGAAACTTGTCACAGCATTTTAAAGACATTCTTCGTTCAAATTTATGTCCTTTTATTTTTCTCAAAAACAACTATAATTTGAAAAGACAATATTTGTGAGCGCTTTGTGGGTGCATAAGCAAAATGGTTTTGAATGTTGATATTGTGGAATCATATATTTATATGTGTGAATACAATTTATAATATGCATTACATTTGAAATAATATCAGTTGTTGATAAACGTGGAATATATACATTTGGAATGGTTGTAAAGTAATAGCTGTCACAGATATCATTCGGTAGAATAATGAAAGCCGTATTTACTTATTTCTATTTTAAGAGTGAATTCTTCTGAAACGTGAATGTAAAGTTTTATGTTAAGGTGATGATGCAGAAAATTACTTGAATATGGTTTTCTCTGTACCAGGCTCAAATTTCTTATGCATTCATTTCTATTGGATATCGTCCACCTATAAAATTGACAACTTTTTCACGGATGTTTCATTTTAAGAAATTTAATATTTAATATTACTTTTGAAAATCTTTTTATAGGTAAAATTGTGTTTTGCCTCGTAAATTCTTATATTCTTTTTTAATATTATATACCTGTTTGACACTATTTTGATTGCAGTTCTTGAGAATTAAATTTAAATTTTTTCTCCTACTCATAGGAACAAATATTTATTGCATTCTGAAGATGAAAACAATTGATATCAATAGATAATTGTTAGCTACCATCGTCTCATTTGTGACTGTGCGTTTATTTTATTTTCAAAAAAAAAATTAAACTTATGACCAAACAACATACTTGCATTTTAACGACACAAAAAAAGCATCCATTTAATAATCTTTAGTTTTCGAACTGTAATATTTAATACAATTTTAGTTTATTATTTTTTTTTTCATTGGAAACTTTGTGTTTTAAAAGTAATTTCTACTATGAAATGAGAAAATCAGTTTAAATTTTGATATGTCATTCAGGTGCATTAAAAGCAAATATACCTAAACCTTTCATATTCGGTTACGTAATGAAGAAGTAAAAAGGATCTACTGAATCTGCATGATAATTTTCCACCAACATTAATTGGTATCACGTAATTCATTCTGTACCCAAATTACATATTCATACCTTTGGATCAAAACTGACTTTTCAAGCATGTAAATGCATCCTCTCTTCGTGATTATCCTTTATTCTGTAGACTTGTCTTGAGTTCTTAATTAATTAAGGACCGTTAATTAACGCGATTCTGCTAGTTTGAAAAGTTTTCAACGCACATTCATTGCTTCAGTGTATTTATTGAAAAATTTATCTTGCTTTGCTTAGTGTGAATGAGAGGAAAGTTAAAATTGCTTAGAAAATTAAATTTTGTATTTTTGTTATACATCTCAGGATGGAATGAGTAATTTATTGAAAAAGTTATGCTCAAATATTAACGTGAAACTCTTGAGTTTCAAGATTTGACGACATCTAATCTAACTTTCTGAAATTAATGACAAAAATCAAACATTTTAATGAAATTTAAAGTAAACATTTTGACTTTTCTCTTTTGGACTTAATAAACTAATATTTGTTTTTTGTACATTTGTGAGGCTTTGATTATTAGACCTTAATGCTGATTCCGTTGTTTTAAACTTATAATGAATATAAATAAAATATACCCTCGAGTGATTTCGGTTGTTATAATTCACTCTGAAACTGATTTCGTTTAAAAATCCAGTACACGTTGAAACCAAATTAAAATATTAGCTTTCTGTACTGTATTTGAAAAATATATACATTACTTTTTGAAATTAAAGGGATTTAAATATAGATTTCATTTGGATTGATTACATTGTCAATTTCTCTAGAGGAGTTTTGTATGGCTCATATTTTTAAGAAAAACTCATATGAATACATAATATACGAATATTGTGACGAGGTAAATCAATTTTGAAGCAATTCTTTGTCTTAGGGCAGCTCATATGCATTGTGTATTTAGGCAGTCATTGCAGGCATTATGCAAGCCTTAAATGAGCATCATAATGGTGTTTTCATTAGTTGTCAGAACATTAACCTTATTAACGACTTCATTAGCGGTGTTGAAATTCATTTTGCTTGCTAGTTTACACACACAAAAAAACTTATTACGAGGAAAGGGTTACGTCTTCGGGAGACGTAAAGAACATACTAAAACAAAAGAATTAGATATTCTTTAATATCCATAAAAAAATTCTTCTTTTGTGTAGAAACTTATACATTTTTTTAAGGTGATACGTCGGGAAGATAATTGCAAGCTGTTTTAGGAGATAACTAAGCCTTACTAAAGCGCATTGTCAGGTGTTACGGAAGTTATAAATGAATAGCCTTGTATACTTACTAATGATATATGTCAGTGAGTCTTAATCAGAACTTGATTAACCATTAAGTAACATCGGGATTAGGTCATCAAAAGAAACGAGGTGACATATGAACTTTTCATGACATTTTTTTAAAAATATGATACATCTTCATATTAAAACTAAATGTATCTCTTTATTTACATATATAACATCTTTATGTTACATCGTATGTTAAGTATCACACAAAAATTGTTATGATGGGGTTTATTAGTAATTAGAGTCGGCTTGTCCACAAACATATTAAAGTTTAATAATTAGATCTTATAACCTCCAATACTTCTTGCGAAAATGAAGACATTATAATAAATTGCTTCAATTAATTGTATTTTCTCAATGTTATAAATTTTGTTAAAATAAAAAAAACATAAAACCAGTAACAACAGATTAAGTTTTCTATTTTTTAAAAATTATATGTTTTACCTTAATATAAACTTTCCTTTTAGATGCGTTAAGAGCTTTTATTCTGATGCCTACGCAAAACTTCGGAAAACGATTATTAAAAATATAACAATTATTTGATTATGGTTAATTTTTACGAGTTTAGATTATTTACATTCTTATCACTTTCAGTAATTTACAAAGCATTTATAAAACTATTATCAACCTGTATAAAATATTTTTTATCTGTAAATTAAAGCATAACAACTTTTTTTTTGTTTTCATTAAAATTAATGCAACTATAAAACATGGCAGAATTTCAATACACACTTAAATATGTGTAAATATCTTAAGTCGAGAGAGAGAGAAGGCAGATACTAACTATCAATATATTAAGTAAAAATTTTCCCATATATATCGAAATATTTAAAATCTTCAGAAGAAAAATCTCGGAGTCATGAATAGAAATCCAGAAGCAATTATATTTTAGCATATTTAAAAACAATGAGGAATTTTACATCTCTCGGTGGCGAACTGTTATTCGAATTTCATGATGAAACAACAGTGCGTAATTTACGTGAATTAAAATCACTAATTTTGTATTGCTTCAACTGTATATATCATTTTTTTTTAAATGTAGATGCTACATTACTGATTACTTAACGGATATCAAAAATACAGACGCTGAAGTGTTTCAACCTCTTTATTTTTTGGTCATGGGGTACCATCTTTGCTAAAGATTGGTGACGAGCCTCCTGTATGTTCTAGCAATCTGTCTATTTTTTATCCTTCTGCTTATCATTTCACTGCCTTTTTTATTATTTTTCTATTTGCATTTACAGAATTTTGTTTTTCTACCAGGGGACTGGTTCATAGTCCTAACTTGTGTCAGGTGAACTTGGTCTCCCTGTGTTAATCAGAGTTTTAACTAGATCAGCGGTTCTTAAACTTTCAATCGCCGCGTCCTCCCTTTTATGTGTCAGCCTGACGTCACGGACCTACAGGATGTTATACACCCATCCTTATCTCCCAACACATGGCTGAGTGATTTAAAAATTTTTTAATAATTCTGAGACTGCCTATGCTGCTTATACAGACTTTATTAACTTTTTTTCCTGTTAGAAATCTAATTCAAAAATGAAGTTTTATTAATCGCTGTGTAGTTGCAAAACATAAAAAAACACCTGATTAATATTTTTGATCGAAATCCATGTTCTTGTAGAGTTTTTTCATTGAGGGCAATTTAGTGATCTAGAGTCTAGGATGGCAAATCTTCAAATTTTTTCACTAGACCCCTCACAATCTGTAAAGGTGGAAAATCATATTAAATGAGAGACCTTCGCGGACTCTCTAGGACGGCACTCGGGACCCTCACAGGTCCGCGGACCACAGTTTCAGAACCACTGATCTGGATCGCGATACATTATTTTTACAATTTAACGTGTTCAACACAAATTAACTTATTTGTTTTGTAGGCTCCTGCCTATATTTAATCAACCATTCATAAAAGTTATTTTAATTTAAAGCAAAATTTCCTAATAAATGAGTTTAATTATTAAAATATCGCTTCTTTTTAGATTTAAAATTCTGTGTGTGATTCTCACAATATAATCATAAATATTATATACACCTTGAAGAAGGGCATTCCTCAAAGAGTATGATAAATTTGTATTTAATTATTCCAAAATTTACACGCAATTGCCCTAACGTATTAAGCTGCATACATATTAGGATTAATTAGTTAAAATATATGTCTTATTTATGCTTTATAATAAGTTCTGTACGCACTGACAAGCCTTAGATGAGTTTGACATACAATTTTAATATTTGATCGAAGGTTGTTTGTAATTTACTTTCAGTAGTGGCTATCAAAAATGATGGGGAAAAAATAAAGCCTTATTGCCATTTCCGAACGAATATTTGAACCCTATTTTGTTGGTTATATTTAGTCATTTAGGTAATGAAGCCTTTTCACTGATGCATATAGAGATGCATTCATGTATTCTGCTCTCAAGTAATATTCGGCTTATGATTTATTGCTATATTAATACGAATTGATCCTGTTTACCATTTTAAGTGCAGGCAAATCTCTAAACATGCAATTACAACATCGATTACGCTTCCAAGTTTGACTGTGTTTGAGGGAAATGGATCAGTTGGTTTTGACAGGTTAGCATCGAACATTTACGTAATTGATCTTTCACTTTTCAGTGACCATTTCCAAAGTTCAAAATTAAGTTTCCCTATTAAGAAGCACGAGTTCCAAGATATTAATGCATATCGAAGGTAAAAAAAAATATTTTTTTTGGAAAGTGTAAAGAAGGCGTAAAATCAATAAAAGAATACAGGGTAAAAAGTACTCTTTGAAATAAAAAAGAATTTATTTCCCTTCATAATATTTATTTTCCTCCAAAACCTGTTGTGAGTGCTCACTAGTTGCAGAACAATAATTAATCCAAAAGCTATATTAGAATATCACAGGAACTTTAAGGCATTTTAATCATATACACTCAGGAACATTGAAAAAACCGAATTGTTTGTGGAACAATTGCTACGCCTACGTCTGCTCGTATCACTGAACGAGTCACTGTGAGGTACACAAGTGCTTGCCGCACGATGCTTCGATCCTCTCTCCTCGTGGTCTTCCTGGTCGCTCCAGACCCGGTTTTCCGTGCGTGGGTACCTTCTCTTGTCCACTGCTTCCAACAATTTCTAACGGCACACTCCGAACGATCCACCTGGTCAGCAAAACGGCGCGTCGACCAGCCTGCAGTTTTCATCCCGATGATCAGGTTTCTCTCAAACTCGCTTAACTGTGAGAAATGTCTTCTAGCGCGTTTACCTGGCATGTTTCGCTTACCAAAGTCTTCCTACAATCGGCGGGTAATCATCACATTTATGAATCTTCGAATTTGCACTGGCTTATATAGCACCCCCTTCATGATTGTAGCACCACCTCGGCGTGTATGAGCATGTGTATAGACACAAAACTTGGATCATTTGCATATCACTTTAGGCTGTACTTATTTGCAAAGTTTCGCGATTGTACTTAGCTTCCTTCTTGGGTCGCTATTTTCAATGCTCCTGAGTGTATAAACCAGGAACATACATGAAATAATTAATGGTTATTTTTTTAACCATTCGCAATTAAAACAATAATGAAATGGTTGACTATAGAGCGAATAATGCGTACATTCTCCTTTACAGATGTTTTCTTTCCTACCTCCATTTTTATTTCCCACAATTCAATGCGATTGAATTTGTAACACCATCTATTGGCATAACCTTGAACCCTATAAATTGGGTTCAACATTTGTACTGCAAGATATGCTTGTATTTCCCACTGAATATGTCAAAAACAAAGAAAGAGTAAAAATATAATATTTTGAGTTAAAATATGTGGATGAGATGGTTTTAAACTTATGTACGCAAATATGGGCAACACACACACAAAAATGGCTCTTATTTCAATAGATATACTTAGAATAATCTTCGAAGAAGCTTTTGATAATTTGATAAGGTCTTATTAAATAATAATAATAATAATAATTTATAAGGCAATAATAATATTTTATTATTATTATTGAAAATGTTATCTTAGACATATTTACACGAAATAAATATGAAGAAATAGTTTAAACAGTCTGTGAATAAGTTTTATCTACATTCATATTATTTCAGGTTTTAAAATGTTATTTTATTTTGTAAAAAAATTGCTGTACACAAAATAACTTGATTCATGCTTGCAACGCTTCATTACTCTGACTTAAAAGGTATTAAAATATAAAATTACACCTATTAGAATAGATGCTTAGAATAAATTTAGCAATAAACGTATAGTTTAGATATTTTATAAATAGTTAAGTCATTTCTATAATAGACAGACTCTGTATATTTTGTGTCTGACACGTATTTGTATTTTTTTTTCCGATTACAATCTTTAAGTTTCCAAAACAAGTCGTTTAACAATGTAACAGACTGACTGTGATGTACCTCCCTTTGGAAGTACATCCCCCGAAGTATCAGCGTGAGCTAGAGGTGTAGGGTTAGCGAAAGAACTTGGATCATATATTATCTTAATATGACTTTATTAAGATATTCAACTTAAATATTTAACAAATATAATTACAATAATTAATATGAGAGAATCTACGATGACACAATACACAACACACAATATATATATATATATATATATATATATATATATATATATATATTTATATTTCTTATTCAGACCAATCTCAATAATCGAACCGCTTAATCCTCAATTCTAATAAAGTGTAATCAATCCTACCTTATATTATTCCGTAATGCTACTTGTTTTATCTGCAATGGTATGCAGCTTGACGACTAACTTCTAGTCGAACACCAATATGTTTATCCACGACACGTAGAACTTAAATCTTGAACCACGAACTTCAATAATCATCAACTGCCACAACGCACGTCTATTGTCTAACATTCCTTTACATTGCCATTTCGCTTACTCTGAGATTGATTGATTGAATATTAACGTCGCACTGTTCAGCTACACGAGGGCTTTTGGCGACGGACCACGTAATTTTGAACCATGGTCAAGTGATGTGGACGACACCTGAGCTGGCACCTCCCTCTCCTAACTACCACACCACACCAACGGGAGGACGTTTCAGCTCTCGACAGATTTAACGTGCATCGCTGCTCTACACGGCGGGTCTTTAGCGATACTGGGCTCGAACCTGTGAGTAAGCAAGCCACAGTCCGATACCTATACCACTCGGCTACCGCGGCCACTCGCTTACTCTAAGATCCTATATTTAAAGTCCGTTTATTCGCATCTCTTCTTCACATCTCATTTCTTGGATTTGGCTGGAAAAGTGTTGCCATTAATTCTGGCCCAAAGAACCCAAAGGACTTGTTGAAGGAAAGATGCGTAAGACGTCACATGACGTCAGTAATAATGAGACAAAAATATTATTTTTTTTGCCTATGAAGTAACTGAGTTTCATTTGCAATGGAGACGTGCATTCATATTAGTTAACTCTCAAAATACAACTTTCTATTTTTCTACTCCCAAGGGCCATTTTTAACCCCCTTTCATAAGCTTCACTTGTATGTAACGGAATTTTTACTCACTTTAAAAGGTCAGATTAATTCGAAAGTTTGCTCACTTGTCCAGGACCGAGGACAATACAATAGTTTAATAATTTTGTTCCATTGCTCTGATTAGGATAATCGGGATTAACAATTTCCCATTTTCAGATCCTCTCTCGCATCTGGCAACTAATTCCAGATTTCGCGACTAAAATATTAAGTTACAACTTAGTTCGATTAACTATAAAAGGGTGTTTTAATTTTTCTAAACTGTGATTTGTTGTATTCTTTTCCTTACGACTTTTGAACTTGAAAATTTCAACTATTTGTCTTTTTAATAACGATTGTGCATCGAGAGAAGCTTTTAAAATTGAAGGTTGTAAAGATTGATTTTTACCTGTTATTTATATTCTATATAATTTTTGTTTTTTGAATCTTATTTTAAACTTTGAATTTACGTATGCGCCATTTAATCAATTATTGGGAAATATATTTAGAAAAAGAATCCTATCACCACATTTCTTAATTTTCTGATAGCTTCCATACATAATTATTGAATTTAGAAATTTTGCATGTTTAATTGGATCTAAGCAGAGCATTTAAATACGAAGATGTTTGAATCCCCCTCCCCCCGCTGGTATCTGATATAATGAATAAATACTTATAAATAATCTGGATATAAATTTAAATTTAAAAATTTCCTCTAAAACGTTAGTTTTTATCTTCATTCTTTGAAATTACTCGAGTAATATTTTTAACATCATTATTAAAATATAAATTCCAAATTTGATTCCATTTCTTTTGTATTTTTCCTCTGCGAATGTAAAATATATTTTAATTGTCTAATTTCCTTATTTCGATCGATAATATTTAAGAATTTATTGTTTTTCTCTTATATGTATATTTTCGTAAAGCAAAAGAACGATGGTTCAGTAGTTATCCTATCCTATACAACTCATTATGTAATTTCCATCTCTACTAACCCTGTTCATAATTTAAATAAATCGAGCAGCGTTTGAGACACTTGCATCACCATTAATTGTTTTACCAAGCACTCCATTAAAAATTAAATACAATGCCTGCTGATAACCAAATAAAAAAAACAAGTTTGCTTCCAAGAAATTTCTCTGAGCATTAGTTCATTCATTGTATAATTTATATTGTGCAGTTTTTTCCTGCTATTTTTCATAGGATATTTAGTTTCATTTGTGTGTGCGTATGATAATCGGCTACTATTACAATTTTTTCTTCTGTACTTGAAGTTTAAAAAGTAATAGTATCGTGAATCTCTCTCTCTCTCTCTCTTACATATTATTTTATTTTCATAAAATTCCTCCGAAACAGCTTAGTCAGTAAATTATTATTATTATTATTATTGCTATTACTAAACTATTATTAAATATGACAAATATTTATAAAAATAAGTATTTCTTATTTATTGCCTTTTAACCTATATTGCATTTTTTGTCAGTCTATTCGTAAAAACGATTTTGAAACTTTTTGTTTACAATTAATTGTCTACTGATTACTGGCGTAACTAGTCTTGAATGGGTCCCGCATCAAAATTTCTTGCACATCCTTTTGGGAGCCCCTTAATATATTAAAAATGTTTTTCTTGATATACGTTGGGGCCCCTGTAGCTTGGGACCCCTCATCATTGATACGGGGCTTTAAATACATCAGCTTTTACTGAGAATCATATCCACTATTTATCTTTTTATCGAGACAAAACTGCATATTTAGGAAAGGAATTAACGAGATAATCTAATAAAGAAATTGTATTTGCATTCTAATTTTCGAATACTTACATTTTATTTACTTTAATGAATTTATTTTTTTTCCTCTGAAAAAAGAAATTTTTATAAAATTGAATCCATTGGTATCTTTTTTTTTATCATTTTTATTTATGTCTCGGTAGCGAGTAATTTATTTTAAAACAATATAAAAAATGTTCATGGTTTTTTTTTATCATCGGAATAACGAACCGTAGTTTTTTTTCTTATATTCTTATTTCTCTAAGAATTTATTTATATAATAAACACAGAAGAATCTTCACTTAGCGATACAAAACATCTATAAATTATTTTCTTTAAGCAATTATATTATATTTAAGACGTGTGTGATATTTTTTTTTTAAAAAATGATTCATGAACAGAAATTGGTTTTGAAACATAGGTAGTTCTGTCAAAGATCCCGGAGAAGTCATTATCAAATCAGGCGATAAACAATGCCGTGTCATTAACTGCGCTTAAAGGGGATCAGTAAACAACTAAATTACAGTTTTAGACAATGTTTAGCACATAAATAGGATAGGTTAATAACATGTCAGCACGATGATACATATCAGGAGGCACCAAAGATTTACCATAAACTTAAATTAGAATCAGATGTAAATGTTAGCTGGACGATCATAGGAAGATGCCGAGGAACTTAAGGAGATGATCTTAATTATATGGATTTATGATCCTAGAGAGACATACTTAAACTCTGAAGCTAAGCTTGATTATTTTCTACTCACTTAGGAAAGAAATTGTGATGTTGAGTTTATTTTGTTTTTTATATTTCTCGTTTTAGTTTCGCAGTGAATTTATTTTCTTGAATGGTTTTATAACAAAGATATAATTTAGTTTATTATTTAACTCGGCTTCATTTTAATTTAAGGTTTTGAATTTTATAAATTTTGTTGCGTTTTGTTAAATATCATTGTATACATTACAACTCTAAACAAGTTAGATTGCTTGCTGAAAACTAATTTTTAAAATACCATACAATTCTATTTATTTATTCAGTAATGGATTGAAGAACTCTGAAAAAAGGTAATTTCTTAATACTGAAAAATTTTGAATTACTTTCAATAAATGGCCATTTAGAAGCGATTATATTCAACACTTTATTGCCATAATCAATTTTTTTATAAAGATTCTAATTTCTAAAACTAACTTTTTTGCAATAAATAATGATTTAACACAATAATGGATTTTAGAAAAGGATCATAGTAAATATTATCAGCATTCAAAATATTACTTATATTAGATAGTTAAATATGTGTGTGTGTTCTCTTATTTTCACAGAGGTAAAGGTACATACTTAGAAAATTGTTAATGAAATTATATATATACAAATACACATTATTTAACAACAATTTCAATTTTTTTTAATCTTATTTACTTAGATTGAAATCAAACAAATGTCTTTATAGTTCCGGTTACTAAACATGAAACAACTGTTTCCGTTCCAAAAAGAACATCCATACCTTGAGGGTTTTGGTTTGAAACTCCAACTTCCCTCACAACGGACAACTTGAGAAATGATGAAAATTGAGTTAGGAGACAAACAATAAGATTACGGAATGTTTTTTCAAAGGAACAGCTTGGAAATGAATTTTACTGACTTCGTAAAACTGTTTTTGATCGAATATTCTTAAAATTTCGTGCAAACATTTCGAAGCAAAGGAAAGTGATTATAAATTGGAATGTAATATTTGAATGATTTTTGATGCGAAATATTTGATTCATATACTTTTATTTTTGAAAACATATGGAATTTTAGTTTAAAAATTTATGCTCATAACCTTTTATATTTTTGAAATATTATTTAAATTAGTCACAAATATCATCGAAATGAAATTTCCTTTTTTAAACGAGCAATTAATATACTTTGACAGATTCTAAAACGTTTATTTAAGTATTTTATAAAGTTATTTCATAAAATCTGGAATTATAATATAACATCAAAATAAATTTACAGTTTATTTATAAATATCACAAACATAAAATTTCAAATAATTTTTCTAAATGATTTTTTTAAAAGAAAAATCTAATATTTTATCAACTCTATTGACTATTACTGAGTTTATACGAAATTATACAAGCAATCGACTACTAAATGCGATTTTTTTTTAAAAAATAATTCTTTTATTTACTTATTTTTGAATATGAAGCATTGAAATATAAGCAGGTAATAATCCCAGCTAAGACTTTTTTTTTTGGTTGTTGTTGATATCGAAGCAAAACATACCAGGTAATGAAAATCATTTATTCAGGAAAAGCTTAAAAATAAAACTGGGGAGGAGAATTTTCTCCGTGTTCGTTCTTGGAGTAATATATTTTGTTCAATTCGTGTGACAAATTTATACCTCTAGCATTCGTCTCCATCTACTTCGCCACAAATTATATATTTCCACGCCAACGTCGCCAACCACCGGTCCCATTAGTTTTAATTTCAGAAAGCGAGAATTTTCACAAAATGAAAAAAAGTCTTATTAGTTTCCATTTCAAAATCAAACTACAGAAAGTTTTATGAGATTTTCTATCTGCTGGATTTTTACGGGTGACAGGAATGTATCTGAAACATTGGAGGGAGTCTTACTTGAAATGAAACGAAAAACCTTTCTACTTCTATTTCAGACATAACTAAATCTCTCATTTGACACCCGAAAATCTGAAGATTCACGTTTCTGGATAAAAGAACGATTTAAATTTTCTAGTGGAATGCTGGGAATGCAAAGTAATGTAATATTTCTAAGGAAAATGGGATAAATTTGAAAAAATGTATTATTAGCTCTAAATGATTTTTTAAAAGGAAAATTTAAGTATTTAGCTTTTGATTTTCTCTCTTATGAAAAGTATAAATTATTCCTTAAAATTTACATGAAAATGACTTAACTACTTAATTTTTTAAAGTTTATAATTAACTGTATAAACAAAAGAATATGCATTCGCATAAGTAACCCAGCAATTTTTATTTTAAAATTAGTTAATTATATTCACTGAAGTGTAAAAAAAATTCTCAAAATATTTTATAGCAAACATGCTAATTTTGAATCCTATAGACTATTTGAGTATTTAGCTTTCTGAAAAATTTTCTCTATGGTTCTTAAGGGTTTTGGCAAAAAAATTAAATTGAACCTTACGTTTTAATTTTAGTCATAATTCGAACGTTAAATTAAATAAAATTTGCCTTTAAATACTTATTATAAATACAATTAGTGATAAAATATTCTCAAAAAGATCTTAACATCATAGATGCTTCTATTATAAAAATATATTTGTTTTTATCTAATTAGATTTCGGGTTTTATTTTCATTAAAATACGTAGGGTTAAATTAAATAATATTTGTCTATAATTAGGCTTTTCGAAAGAGAAAACTAATAGTTAATATAATCACTAATTTACTTCTGTAATAGCAACGATAAAAAAATTTCTAATTTTCTCCCTCAAATTAATTCAGTAATATAATTATTAATAATGAAAATGTAATATTTTCTTTTGAAATATATTTTTATGTCACATGTAACTATATTAATTAAATTTCGAATATAAATGTGATGTTAAAATTTACTATAACTTCAACTTCAAGAGACAAAAAGAAAAATTTTGATCGCATACCGCTAAGGTAAAATTTCTTACATTTATGGAGAAATGTCTATTTTGAGATTTGTTAAAAAACTAGCAATTTCGATTTTGTTTAGCTCTGAAAAACGTTATATTTATTCTGAAGTATTAAACTGTTGATTAATCACAAATAATATTTTTATTAATTATATTAAAGTAAATATAATCACACAAGTTAATTATAGTTTAAAACATACTTTTGTAATTAATTACTTATGGAAATATATATGAACGTGTTTATTAATTTTGAAGCACTGTAATAATTATGTATAATTGTTAATGTATTTTTTAAAGAATACTAACAAGGCGAGTTATATTGGTACAATTTAGTCAAATTATCCAAAATTTGCAGTTGATTCATCGAAATTTGATGGATCTTGAAATTCTGATTGACAGAAAAATGACAAAGACGAGACTTCAAACCAAACGAGACCATTACCAAAATTTCATCGCACTGATTTTAGCAGAACTTTCCGAGGCAATAATTTTGTGTTGAATAATTCTCATTATGTTATCCTGGGGATTTCTGTCCAATTGAGCGTCGTCAAGCTATTAGACTAATCACTAAGCTATCATTGTTTTGACTGTAAGAATCGCTGAATTTCTCGCATATATATTAATAAATAAATGAATTACATTAGGGAAACATTTTTAGTCTTGTACAACAATTTAAGTACCTTGGAAAAGATTATACGCTTGAGGCCATCAAACATCTTGCAATTTGATTGGCTTATTAACTTTGCTTTATAACGAAAATAAGGGCTATAAGCAATATGCCTCCAACTTTTTATTTACAGTTAAATGATGCGTATAACACTAAAAATAAATTTCTACATCCATGTTTCACTAACGTGAAGATTTTGAACTTCGGAAAATTTAGCATGCTTCACCTAAATTACACGATGGCCTTTGTACGAGACTTTAATAACTTACCTATATTGGATACAAGGTTTTACTCTATCTACTTTCGCAATGTTTATACGTAGAAGCCAAAATATCATGGCTTAGAGGGCTTTTTCAAGTCACGATGGCCGTGATAACCCACTGGTTAATGTCATGAACTCGTTCTTGGAGTGTCACGGATTCAAGTCCTGATGTCACTAAAGACCCACTGTGTAGAGGGATGCCAGTTCTCATTTAATCTGTCGAGGCTCATTTTCCTCCCGTTGGTGTGACAGTTGAGAGGTGTGATCCTCGTCAATTGACCGAGGCTCACAATTACGAAGTCCGTCGCCTCTCGTATTGCTTTGCAGTGCAATGTAAATATATCTTCCCCAAGTGATTTTACTTAATATTTATCGTGTAGCGAAACTGATGCGCATTAAATCCATTCATGCCATTCGAATGTCGCTCAAAACTACCAAATCCGTAAGCCTTAACCCTACTGTTGCTACAAATAGTGCGTTGCTAAAAAACAACGAACCCGCGTTTTCTACCATTTTATAAAAAATAGAGACTAATTATATCAAATCAATATGAAGTTTGAAATGAAGACATTAATGGCAGTGCTGAAGGAAGGCACTTAGCCCATCTGTCCTTATCCTTATATTAATGGGGGAAATGGTAGTATTAATATATATATATATATATATATATATTCGAAAATTTCTGCTGTACGCGGAGGTGGATCTATCAAGCATTGCTTAACCCCAAAGCGCTGGCCTAATTCAGCTAAATCATAGAGGGAATCATCATAATAGGTCTCCAATTTAGTCTAAAGATTCTTTTTTATATCTACATTTGTTGAGTCTCTTGAATTCAAATTTCTGTCTTCTTTGGCATCGTTGGTTTTAGAACTTTTTCTCTTGGTTCTTATTCTTTTTATTATACCATATATATACATGTATGTATATTTCTTTGATTAAATATACAGCTTTTATAAAAAAATACAATGAAATCCTTTAAATAATATTAATGTTCAATGATGCCTAGATTTGTTTATGAGATCATTTTCGGAAAATGTACGACTATATTCTAGTAGAAAGTATAAATCATCTTAGAAGCGCTTTCAAATACTGTTTGTTTTTTCTCTACTTGTCGGAGAGTTGTCATTTCCTCTAAAAAGAATTCATTTGTTGGAATTTTATCTATGAGATATGACATTCCTCTCTAAGAAAAACAAATACCTTTTTTTCCCCCGAAATGATATCCATCCCGGAGAAAAATAGTTTCCACTGCTGAAGAAACAAGAATATTTTATTTCAAATTATTTTAGGATACGAATATGAAGATTTCGATTATTTCAAGATATGAAAATGGGAATATAGTAAGATTACCGAGTTTCTTAAATGCAGATTTTCAGACGTTGCCCAAAGCAAAAAACAAGAAAAGATTACACCATAGTTGTTAAATTAATTCTAAAAACCAGCAAAACACACACTATAGTTTTTATTTTCATGTTTTCCATGCATTTCAGTATTTCATAGAACAAAGGAGTAGCAACTGGTTTCCAGAATTGACATAATTTTTAAATATAGAAAACTTATTACACAAAAATAGTGCAAAAATTAATTTCATTGAAGGTGATTTAATATCTGTATTGATGATTATTTCGGAAAAAAGTAATGCAGCTTTTACAATCGTGTGCGATTATGTTTTTCTAGAGATTACTTCATTCAAATCTTTGTAATGCTTTGATTTTCAACCATATTGTTCAATTTCAGATATAAATTTTTAGCTAAAACTAAAGAAATTAAAGTATATTGAAGCATAACTCTTGAAATAAACGATTAAATTATATAACTGTTCGTAACATTAATTAGAAGATACACAAAATATTAAATTCACAGTAACATAAATGAAAGATTACGATTTATTTTAAGTCTAATTATGAATGAAAAGCATATTTTGTTGAATTAAATTGCTAGTGTGAAAGGAAAGAGACGTTATATTTAAACTATTGAATTAACAGTTCCAACGTTTCTCAGAATGCAACATTTGCCAATTTTTGATGATTCAAAATCAGTTACAATGAGATTCAATCTCTAATTCCTGCGTTTTTGGAAAGAAAACTATAAGCTCTTATTGGCATAAATTTTTTTTAAAATATAGTACACCCTCAAAAGTAAACGTAAATTATATTTTCTAGCTTCATCCAATCAAAGATAGATTTGTTACCAACATTATTGAAATTTCAAACTCTCATAGTTTTAAATTAAAAGGTTAAATGAAGATATACGACTTTTACTCTCAGGTGTAAAAGTCTTATTGGCTACATGATATTGAAGCAACACCACCATTTAAGAATTATTGGAAAATTAAGAAAATTTTAGGGAACATAACAATGTGCGACAACGTGGCATTATAATGGTGCCATAGTATGCAAGAGAGGATCACCTTAAGTTTGTCTTTTGGGCAAAACGGTACATTTGAGATGTATTGTGGTCAGTGAGCAAGATAACGTCCAGTGCTTCCCTGGCCACCTATTACCCCTATCCTTTTACCAATTATATACGTTTGGAAGTGATAAGACGCCGCTTTCATACTATTCCACCACCGCATTCGGAAGATCACCTACAGTAAATGTTTAAAACGTATTGAAATTGCATCTCTCTGAGAAAAATACGTATTCAATACCTAGATATGTAGTTTCAAGTATCGCCATCTGCTATGGTTATACAACCTACTGAGCAGACGCTGTTCAAGCTGTGCGTTACTGATATTTCAAACTAAACGTAACATTGATCGCTGCAGTCTTTTTTGTTTGCGGAGTTTCTTCACTCTCTGATCATATATAATATATATGGCATGCAGCCAAAACCAAGCAGTCTTCGCGCGCAGGCGCAGTGAATTAAAACTGAAACTTGAACTAGTGGAAGAGAAACAAAAACTCTTAGACATTAGAGAGAGAGAGAAAAGGAGAACGCGAGAGGTGCGCGAGCAGGCGTTACCTTCTGAATATCATCGTCAATCTTATCTGTAAAAACAACTACTTTTTTTTAATTAATTTTTGTTTAATGTTAAAATAAAATAGAAGAAAGACCAACGTCTTGGACCCCTTGTTGTCTCCCACAAATTATGGGGGCTCGGCCGGGATCGATAAAATTTCGATTTTGAACCAAAGTCTGGACAATGAACAACAGCGTCCGTGAAGGAGACGCTCCGCCATTTTTCGGAAACTTCGTTCAACCTGTGTAGAGGTTGAATTTTTCAACTTCATTCCGCCTGTGTAGAGGTCGGAACAAATAACAAAATAACCTGTGTAGAGGTGTATTTTTCAACGAACCATCGACAAATATTCCACCTGTGTAGATCTCGGAACAAATAAAAAAAATAACCTGTGTAGAGGTGTATTTTTCAACGAACCATCGACAAATATTCCGCCTGTGTAGAGGTTGGAAACCCATCGACGAAAATTCCGCCTGTGTAGAGGTTGGAACCACTCACAAACACCTGCGAAGAGGTGACAATTCGAACAATTTCAAGAACTATTTTTCATCTAACGATATAACCTGCGAAGAGGTGAAATCAGTGGAATCAACGTTTTTATTGGATACATCGTACGTGAGAGCAACAAGGGAGCCAGAGAAAAAAAGGTAGGATCTTTCTAAATTTTTCTAAAATGTATAAAAACGCTCTTAAAGAGGATCTCATAAGAGTTGTTGAGGAGCTAGACGGTACTGTCGAAAGTACTGACACTATAGTTAAAACTAAAGACTAAAATTGAGAACAGTAGTACATTTGAAAGTGATCCAGATTTCGTTAAAACTTTAATTCAAAACTGTATAGATGAGAGAGTATCACAAAACGAAAGAGAGGTAACTTCAGAACAAAAAATTGAGCTCGCGAAACTTCAGTTAGCAAAATTAGAAAAAGAAATCGAACTTCAATTGGCTAAAAATAAAGCATTAAGTTTAAATCCTGCAGCTAAAGTCGAAGAAAAACAGTTCGAAACTAACATAGAAAATATGATAAAAAGTATAAAAACTTTATCTCTTCCTGTTCCCACCAGAACTGAAAATTTTAATCTGTTCTTCCAATCATTAGAACGCGCATTTTTAACCAAGAAAATAAATGACGAATATAAATCTGAAATTTTAATAAATCTTCTGGGCGAAAGAGCTCATAACATCTTACTGTATATTAAAGAAGAGGAATTAAATGACTATGAAAAACTAAAATCTATAGTACTCAGAGAATTCCAATTAACCCCTCGCGAGTGTTTAAACTCATTTAAAAATGCTGTAAAATCATCAGGCGAGACATACATCCAATTTGCTGCAAGATTGACGGCGAACTTCCAATATTATTGTTCGTTAAGAAAAGTTAATTCCTTTGAATCTCTATGTGATCTTATAATTTCTGATAAATTATATGAAACTTTAAATAAGGAAACTGCAACTCATATTGGCATTCGAGAAGCAGAAGATTGGTTTAGGCCTATTGATTTAGCTAAAGAGTGTGATATTTATATTTCATCTAGAAGCGGATCACATAAAGAAATTCCTATTACTTATGGATATACCCAAGACCCCTTTAAAAATAAATCACAAAACTTCAAAACAAAGATTAAAGAGAACTATCCCCAATATCATGAAAGAGAAAAAAAAATTGCTATATATGCGGTGATTCATCTCATTGCGCAAGAGACTGTGAGAAGCGTTTTAAACCTAAAGAATCTAATGACCACATCCATAATAGAATAATCGTGAATACTTTGAAAAGAGAGAGCGAAAAACAAAATAGCGATGAATGCGCAAATCTTCAATACGTAAACAATTTTGTGGAAAATCAGCCCGTAACAGCATTGATTGATTCAGGTTGCCAGATCCCAGTTTTAAATTCCTCACTAATTAGAGTGCAAACACCTTCCGAAGAAATCATAACATTAAGCTCATGTTTTGGCGAAAAGCGAATGGTAGAAGTTAAACCCATAAATATTTCTCTTAATCAACACTCTCCTAGCTTAAGTGTGAGAACGGCAATATCACCGACCTTGACCGAAGAATTTATTATACATCCCAGTATATATTCTGAAATAGAGAAACTAGGCCACGCAAAGAGCGATGTTTTATTGAGTGAAAGTGGATCCTCTTTGAGTGCAGATTTGAGTGTAGATTATGGTGTTTCTTTTCCAAATGTTTCTGTTTCAAATGTGATAGAAAACTCTAGTTATGATTTATCACATGTTAAAAACTTTAATACTAGAAATGATTCGAGTTCTCTAATTAAGGATTATAAATGTAATAAAATTAAGATTACTAAGTTAAAATTGAGTATTGTAAGAGAAAAATGTTCTGATATAGTATTGTGTAAGAAAGCCAATGGTGCCATGAAAACGAGTTCCGTGGAATTTATCTCCCGCTCACCTAACCCTTTACCTATGAAGAGTGAACATCGACGGTTTGTGTTGCTCCGAAAAATTTTTGAGCCTTGGCAGTGGAAGCGAAGGAAAAAGAGAAATCGTTTTGAACAGACGTCCAGAACTCTACAGAGGAAAATATCGATGCGTTCAACCAAAGATCAACTTGTTAAAAAAGACGTTCTTATGCCTGTGAAACACAATGTTTTCCTGTGGAACCTTCCGGATGTCGAAGAGGTGCCTTCACATGATGGAGAAACTGTCTAGTTCAACAAAATTATGATATGTTTAATCTCTATATATTTGTCGTATAGTCCTTGTCTGTTCCGTTTTTTTTTGTATGTTTCAGATTCTCCTCTGGTCTCCATGGAAGTACCGCTGCGGACAGCGTACGGTCAGAATGGCCGTTATGGCATGCAGCCAAAAGCAAGGCAGTCTTCGCGCGCAGGCGCAGCTAAAACACGAACTGAAACTTGCGAAATAGTGGAAGAGAAACAAAAACTCTTGGACATTAGAGAAAAAGAAGAACGCGAGAGGTGCGCGAGCAGGCGTTACCTTCTGAATATCATCGTCAAACTTATCTGTAAAAACTACCTTTTTAATTAATTTTTGTTTAATGTTAAAATAAAATAGAAGATAGACCAACGTCTTGGACCCCTTGTTGTCTCCCACATATATCTCTTATAACTTTACATAAAATCAGTAATGAAACCATATAAAGGCAGTAAACGTATTTTCAAGTGGGTTATACCTCCTCACAGTGCCGACAAGCTCATTTTGGGCCCTGCGAGCAGAAGATCTACGGGCTCTTTTGGCACTGGAGGATCAAAATTTATAACCATAAACTCTGATTATGTCCAGCTTATCTGGGCCCCGTCCCAAGCGCTCAATGGATAAACCGGTACTGCCTCCTCAGAGGCTTATATTCTTTGAATAAGTAATAGATTTATAACTCCAAGATGCCCAAATAACCGTTCCTCTCTTTGCTTTATGGACTGTTCATTAATTATTCCTCTTATAGGGTTCCTATAGGTTCTCTTTTTGTTTGTGTGTGTGGGGGGGGGTATGTTTATTACGGCTCTTTCGTTTCGCCTTCGTAAAACAAAGGTGGCGTATGAACCATCCAAATACTCTACTCACCTTTCTCAATTTTGATCATTCTCCCTATCATTCTGTCCTACTTTCTTTTTTACATTTAGAGTTTTCTTCAAAATTACAGATACATGCTTTTAATGTGTTGTTCGCGCAACTTGGCGAAAATATGGCCCTTGAGCCAATTAAACCAGTCACGTACAACCTGATTAAATTAGATCAAATAGATTAAAAACCAAACCAAAATGAATTTTAACAACAAAAAGGCAGAGACTAGATCAAAGATATATACCAAAAAAGATTTAAGCACATGCGCTTCATATATATAAATTCTGTTTCGTAAACATTTTAGTGGGATATATCTTTCCCAAATCGGTTGCACACACGCGCTTCTTAAAAACGTACCATAACGAAATTATACTATTTATTTACGTTAACTTGTGTGCTTGTTTTCAACTTAAACAGTTGTTATGACAGCGATGAAAGAATCGTATGCATGTACACGTTCATCGAGTCTTCTTCGTATGCTGGTTCAATGAAGCATCCTTAACCTTTGTCTTCTGAAATGTCGACAAGTCATTGATGTGACATTGCCACCCATCAATCAGTTCAAGTTCATTCATTGGATCAAAAGTGTGACATGTTTTCCAACTATCTAAGGTTTCGTAAGAGACAAATACATGTACTACTACCATCAAGTGTAGTACTAGTACATTCGGTTGCCCGAATGTGGGCGGTTTGATGACAGTAGCACCTTGAACCAAAGCGCCCTAACACGATAAGATTCAAAAGATTTTCCAGAAGAAAACATTGTTGTGCTATAGAATATGATTCCCCTTTTGATGAGCCTTATCGAAATAGCTTCTCGAAAAAAAGGAAAAAAATCAACCCGAAGATTCGGACGTAAAGATTACGACTTACTCTTTCTAAAGCAGGGATTGGTGCTTAATGATCTCAATTTTATAATAGTCTCAAGAAGAAAAAAATTATTACTATGATACAAGGTATTACTTTGAATGATGTAATGAATGTGACATTATCTTTAAAACACGAGTTTTTAAGGTCGCATGACTATGCATTTATCAATAATTTTTTTAGGTTCTTGCCCTTGAACAACAGACTGGCAATGCACGGAGATGTACACACATTCAAAGGTACCTACTGTTACAGGTTTAGAACATTGAATAAGGAGCAAGCTGATAAGCAAATCTAAAATTGCGCTGAAATAGCAACAAGTGAAAAGATAATAAATCTAAAAATAATAGTCATTTTTTTTATAAAATATTCTGTAGATTTATTTTGATTCGATTAATATTAAATTTCATATTTGATACGAATATTTTTAAAAAAAACTTGAGAAATAATAGTTTTCAACCATTATTTTTCTGTTCTGTTTACAAAAAGTAGGAAAAATATATTATTAAAACAATTACCGAAGTTTATATTTGGCAATACATAAGAAATAATTACTAATAGAGATCATGTTTAAAACTACTTCGAAGGTTTGAAAGAGCTAAAACCTGTATTAAGAACTCAGAATGGCATTCCATAACTGAAATAAATTTTATGTGTGATATTATACTACTTTTACCAACATTTTTTTAAAAAAAATGTATGTAATTTTAAAAAAAAATGTTTTTTTTTATTTAAATTTTAAAGCAATGGAACAATATTTCTAAAAACATATTTTAAGTAATATTGAACTTAAAAACATATCCATTTTGCATTATGCATTTTTTCACTAAATAAATTTCCACATATTTTTATTGAAAAAATCTACAGATATTTTCTTTTAAACCGTTTTTTTTTTTTTGCAAAATAATATATTAAACTAAAATAAATGATCTATTATAAATTGATAAAATATTTTTATACATATGAACCTAATGAGAGTTAAACACTTTAAACTTTTATATATTATTCTTATAAATAATTTTTAACGCTCTGATACTTTAGTTTAATAGGATAAATAAATGCCTAAGAGATAGAACTATTTATATGCACACCCTAGCACTGGAGGGGGATGACTCTGGCAGCTGTCGCGATCATGACTCGCGTGCTTTAGTCAATATTTTTTATTATATTTTAATGCAATTTAATTCAAAGTATTACTTAACATTTCTTCAAAAACTAAGAACTAAGGAAGATATTTTTATTTCTGTATCTCAATGCAAAAACAACCATTGTGAAAATTTCGTAATGTTAGAAATTTAAATTTCAAGCTTCGCGAAGGGAATTCTTTACCAATAATACCGTGCATGGTTAATTGTAGAATTTCATGTATACATTAATAATTAAAATTGTTTTAGGTTGTTCCTGTATACGAAAGTCATTTCAACACTCTTTTTTAGTAACCTTAAAGCTTGTCTTAAAATACGGAATTTGTTTTTGTCACCTCTGTTGGGAGTTTAAGTGTTTATCTGTTGTCCAAAATTATGTGTGCTTTCGAACTCAAACGTTGATGGAAACTCTTTAAGATATGTTATCCCTCGGTGGCGTTTTTACTGATAAATTGGATTTTTACAGCTTTAGAATGATTAAAATACTTTCCCTGAATCTCAGTAAGCTTTGTTAATGAAAAATAATTTATAATACAGACGTAACAATTTTAAATAGCTATCATAAACCAGTCAAAGATTGAAATGTATACAGATAAATAAGGTCCAGTGGCCGAATGGTAACGTAACGCGTTTCCAGGCCACAGGTCCGGGGTTCAAATACCGAGCTGGGGGCAAGGTCAACTTAGCGTTTCATCCCTTCAGTGAGATGATCCATGAGTACCAAACTTGTATTGAACTAAACACTGGGGTTTTTCACATCATACTGACCACCTTTTTGGAACATCTATTCGTGCACCTCTGCACCCATGGTCACGAAAACTGAGATGGGCAAAGTAGGTCTTGGCCCTAATGGGCTGTTGGGCCACTGTGTTTAGTGTATACAGATAAAAACAGGTACTAATTAATTTTTTCCATAATTCATATAGGCAAAAGACTGAAGAGTGTCAATCTTCTCTGCAAATCGCCACGGTTTAAGGACCCCTGCTTTAGATTGAATATGAGAAACATTTCCGCTAGCTAAAAAGGCCCCCACAATTGTAAAGTTACAAGCTATATGGTTAATAGATCATAGATTTCAATCCAGATTCTACCACAAAAACCTCTTGCAAAATAATATTTGCTGCTGGATGAATAAGAGTGGTCTACAAATATCATAGATGAAGCGGTAAGTAATAAAAGTACAATGAGAAAGCCATAAAAAATGGAAAATTTCGCAATTCTCATTGCAGTTGGATAAATAGGATTTAACTGTTAATGACTCTAATCTAATTAATTAATTAGCTTTTAATCATTTACATTCCATCATGAGAATTATTTTCATAATGGAATGTAAGTTATTACAAAATTAGCTAGAGGAATAGTTTCAGTAACTTATGCTCTAAATTTCATTTTTGAATTCTATTAGTTCCAGAGGTATTTGAAGAAACTGTTTTTACGATATGAGTAACCTCTTTGTAGGCGTGTGGTTACGGTTGCGAATTCATGGCCGGCGTTGCTTTTGTCGAGTCATGGCTTCGAATCTTGGTATTAATGAAGACTCACTGTGTAGAGCAGTGATTCCCAAACTGTGTTCCACAGAACCCTGGGGT
Organism: Trichonephila clavipes; assembly: GCA_019973935.1. Classification (NCBI taxonomy): domain Eukaryota; kingdom Metazoa; phylum Arthropoda; class Arachnida; order Araneae; family Nephilidae; genus Trichonephila; species Trichonephila clavipes. The sequence goes on along the minus strand of BMAU01018568.1, from coordinate 4,454,065 downwards.
TCCATGAGGCATACCCAGGGGTTTCACGAGCCACAATGAAAAAGTCCAGAAAAAATAAACATATATTCAAAATGTGGTCTCGTGTTCTCTATCAAGTTTATATAGTTACAAGTATATATATATCTATAGCTCGTCCTACTCATTAAAACTGAAAATTTTATTTATATATAATAACTTTATATGCAACACTTTTTAAAATTTTATTTTAATAAAATTAATATTAAAACACTTTATATATATATATATATATATTGTAACGTAATTTTGATATATAATACAAATTTCTTTCATATATATATATATATACTTCTTACTAGATTCAGAATATTTTAATGTATACTATCTCGAGTTCCAGGAGATAATTTCTAATTGTCTTGCAAAACTAAATAGTTTTCTAATGGAAAATACACCTTTTTGCACTTGGGGAAAAACACCTATAATGAAGGAGAGGAAACAACTTATCAACACATATCAACAGATTCGATATTAAAATGTAAATTTAACAAGAACAGCTTCAAAATTTTAGATTGCAAATTCATACAAAATACAAGGAATTTCTTACACATATATAAACATTTTAATGTCATTCAGAACATTGTGTTTAAGATAAATATATTTCTCAACGTGAGTTACTACAAAAACAAAGTATAAAACAAATTAAACTCTGAATAAATAATGCGATTGCATTTCATCTCAATAGACCTAGACTTCGACAATTTGTGTGAAAAAGAAGTAAGCACATATCCCTGTTATTCAATAATACATGGATAAGTGACACTTGGATCACAAATTAATATTATTAATGAGTAAAATTATGTTAAAAATTAGATTATAATTCTTTAATAATAAAAACAATACTTTTTTAATTGCTGTTACATAAAATGCCATAACATGTTGATCTACTTTAAATATCATTTTGACATATATCCTTCAAAGTATGTGCATGGAATGGGGATCTACGAAAGCACCTTCAAGTTCTAGAGGTTCCATGAGGTGAAAAGGTTTAGGAATCACTAGTGTAAAGAGACAGATTCACGCTAAATCTGTCGAGGTTCAAAGTCACCATGATGTAGAAATTAGGAGAGTGGGGCATCATTTTCACTACTCGACTCTGTGGCTAAAACTTACAAAGTCCGTCTCCAGTAGTTCTCGTGTAGCTTCTAAATATGACGTTAATAAATGACCAATCAATCAATCGATCGACCAGCATTTAAACATGGTTCGAAATATCGAACATTGTTATCAATACAGATTGTATTGGGAGATATTAAATGAAAGAAAACAAAACTTAAGACTTCAAAAAAAGAATATCGAAGTCCGTTCATTTGACAACATCTTTCGACATCAAATCGAACAAAACAAAAAACCTCTAAGCTTAATTTTTTTTGTTGCAAAATGTGTCATATCAAAAACTTCAAGGACAGACTATTTTGAGTTTCAGGAAAAAATGATTAAATAGCAGATATCTAATTCTAGAAACTTTGAAAGAAAAAAAAGACTCTGTGAAAGTTGATTTTTTATGATACAAACTCGTTATCGTAAACTCGTGTAGACTATTTGATATTAAAATGTCGAACTTTAGTAACATGGTAAGCAAAAATTGTTCCAGAAGTCGAGCTCAAAGGTCTCTGAGTAAAAAATCCTATAATCTCTTACAGGTCAAATAGATGTTGCAGGGGTCTAAATGTATATGTATTGAATACAAAGTCAAATATTCGATCTTACCCCAAAGGGTTATCAGGAGGAAAAATATACTATGTATACAAAAATATTGTTCGGAAAAATATAGAGAAGTTTCTTAACCTTAATTGCAAATATTTATCATCCATTTACTTTTATCAAATGATGATTAACCCTCCTAATCCCATCTATATATTATCAGCAATCAAAGCATGATGAAAAAATAGGGTTCCTGTCTGCTGTTGATTACACCATCGTTAGCTTGATAATTGATTATTAGCGGATGAATTTTGTACCTCCAGAAAGATGCACTTTATCAAGGTCATAATCATTGCGGATAAAGTCTAACTTCTTAGAAATAAAGTAAGAATTTAATTGTTTAATTACGTAAATTGGCTTAATTATATCACCAGACAATGTATTTAGCGCGAAAACACATATTGATTAAAAATAGATGACTTGACAATCTAGTTTAGCAAAATATAAATAACGAATTTTTTTTAAAAAAAAATTAGATAACATTTATCAAATACTTTGTGTGTGTGTGTGTGTGAATCATCTTTAACTAATACCGTAAGTAAACATTTTGTGATTATGTGACGAGATTAGATCATTTAAAAAATTTGTTTACTATAACACAACAATGTTTATTTATTAGTTTCACTGCGTTACTTTTTTTTATCGAGAAACTTTTTCAAAGAAATTCTGAAAGTCCATACAATTTATGAAATGTTAGTTTGAAATACGCATAAAACTAATGAAAAACAATCTTTCATTTTAAATTCATCGACGGGTTCTTTCTTTCTTACAAAAGTGTGTTTATAAGTTACAATAATTCTCATTTATATATGTTTTGATTGTAATTTTTGAGCTCTTATATTTTGAGCCCTTAATTTTTGTGTTACAATGAATTTTCCTATTTTAAGTTAATCATACTTTAAGTTATGTGCCTTTTCAAGGTTCCAGTCTATAAGTCATTTCAAAAATTAGTAAAAATATTTCAATTCTACAGAAAAAAAATATATATTTCCCCCCTCAAACCTAAGCTATTACATTGATTCGAATGCAATGATGTGTACCTGACAGAGCAAAATAATTTGTAGTATATATATAAAAAAATGTAAGCAAAAGTAGTGTTTATTCAGAAAGACAGACATTGTAGCCCTTAGAGGTTGGATTCTTAAAGTTCAGGCACACGAAACTTACTTTTATATCATATTTTTATAATATTTTAAACATCTTTGGAGTACAGTGTAAGGGATTGTAGCTAAGATGATCAATCGTCCTCCTTTTATAGTTTTTGTCCTTCCTTGAAAAGTGTCCTCCTTTTCAATATTTTAAAACTTATCAGTTATTCTCTATATTCAAGAGATGCTAGACAACGCAAAAGTTTACCAAACTAGAGCACAGTTTTTACCAAACATGTTTCCAATATGCCAAAACAATTTACAATGGTGTATTTTGACAACATTGCAAGTAAATTGGGTAGATATATAAAGTGTGTTATGTGTGTGTGTGTGTTTTTATCGAAAGAAATGCCTGATATTAAAATAGATGACAATTATCTGTTTAAAGAAATTAGAAGAATAAATGAATATTTAAACTCTAATAAATTAGAACAATGGGCAAATCAGCATGTTGAAATTGATAAGACGCTAGAACTATGCAGCAGTTGAAAGAGTTTTTTCGATTGGAAATGATTTTTGGACATGAGAGAAAACAAGATTAAATGAATATTGGTACTTTGGCTGCAGAAGTTACTGTAAAATTCAATATGAAGAATATTCGTTGCTCCGAAATTTCCGATACATTAGAAAATGATATCTAGACAAAAATGTTCATTGAATGGAACAATACTCGTTTAAGTAAATAATTAAAAGGGATGCAGGCGTAATTAGTGTATTTTTGTTTAAATTAATAAAATGTTTCACATACATTTACTTTGTAATTGTTCTTAAAATCCGGTCCTCCTTTTAATTCTAAAAAAAATTGGTCACTTTTTTGTAGCTAAGTGACTGCATGTGTAGTCTAGAAGTAGCGCATATCTTATTCTTATTTAGATCGATTGTTAAACTCGTTCTAAATCATTATACAATAACGTCTACATTATATTTTATACTTTTCAAAAGTTTTACTTCCTGGCTTTGCTTTATTTAAGTTAATTCACAACTTTTTTACGTAGCTTTGATCGTTTCCCCAAAACACTTCGAAATCCAATTTTTTGTATTATTTAGAGAAAATCTCATGATTGTTCGGCAAACCAATTAAATTCAATCTTGATCATCGGAAATCTTTTCTGAGGATATTTTTTTATTATTTCTAAAAAGCAAGGGATCTCGAGTTAAAACCAGTAACGACGTGGTGCAAAAAATCATTTTTTGACCTTACATCCTTTAGATTTAACAAAGATCCTTTCAAAATTTTCCAGTTCATACATTTAAATGCTTACTTTTGATCTGCGCAATACATCAGACCGTTGTGAAATGAAATGCTTCAGAAAACCCTCCAGTAATTGGTGCTCCAATTAGTTTTATCAAAGACTCTTCAAAGTGACGCCCCGACTGCCACACATCAGAGAAATGATCAATTAATTCAACAGAAAATCGCACCTAAGCAAATGCGAAGTCTTCTCACAATGAGACGAATCTTTGTATTCCCAGTGGAAACACTTGTCCAACTTCTGTGTTGGAATACGTGACAAAGAGAATGTGAAATAAAGTGCTCTGTCAGTCAACACTATCGGGGAACTTTTAGCACCATCGCCAGAAATACTTCCAAATTGTATCAGCGAGAATGCCGAGGAGACTAAGGGTGGCAATGAGAGATTGTGGTGACTTTATTTGAATGCTTTCATTATCTTTCCGAATCCCCCCTTTCAGTTTGACTTGTTACTTTTAGATTGATTACTGCAAGCAACAGTTAAAGGAAGAGGAATAACTTTCTTCAAATTTATTTAATGGATTTATTAGATAATTGCGTAATGTACAATAACTCAGATTAGGTTTTCAGTTTGTTCTTTAATTTGAAACCCATTCTATTTTATTTGAAGAAGCTGAAGTTATATTAGCTTTTAATTTACGAGAAATTTTCGAGAGCGTTGCCTTTGGTTTGGGAATAGGTTTCCAAATGATAAGGAGACCAATTTTTTTACAATGCAAAGGAGGACACAAAATTTAAAAAAAAAGTAAATCACAAATAAATGAAACATTTTCATTAATTTAAACAAAAATACAACAATTATGTTTACATCACTTTATTTATTTAATTAAAGGAATATTTTTTCATTGAATGAATTTCTTTTTGTTAATACATCATTTTCTAACAAAATACTGGAAATATCAGAGAAAGAAATATTCTTCATATTGGACTTTACGGTAAGTGCTGCTGCTAAAGTATCAACATTCAATTTTGATTTCTCAATTTTCCAAAATCATTACCAATTGAAAAAACTCTTTCAACTGCTGCATTAGTTCCAGGGCAACTCAACGTAAATTCAACAAGAATAACTAAATTTTTATATGGAATGTGCTCATTTTTTAAATGGTTAAAAATTTTCAACCATTTTTCATCAATTTCAATATGTTGATTTTCCCATTGTTGTAATTTATCAGTGTTTGAATCTTTAAATAATACAGAGATAAACAGATTAGTTGCAAAATATTGAGAAGGAGAACAGTTGGGAGGACACTTCTTGAGAAAGGGCAGAGCCTACTAAAGGAGGATTGTCCTCCCTAAAGGAGGACGATTAGATGCCTTACTAAGGAGAATTGACTTAAAACTTCAACGAAATGTATGTTCTGCTGGGGCTTGGAATTTTTTTCAACGTGTTTATTTTAGAACTGTTGTGTCTGTGACTTTCATTCTATATAAATATCTCTCTATGTAAATGTTCGTATTAATTTTATTTTTTCTTGCACTTTCTTATAAAACCATTCATCAGAGAATATTTAAAGGAAATAAAGAATTTGAATTATTTTTAAAAAGTAGACAGACTTTTAAGGAGTTTTCGTATCACTTTCTTAACACACACTTCTAAAGTTTTGCAATCAAATATATTATATTTTAAAAAAAAACCAACATAAATTGCAATATTCCTTTTTTTTAAATTTTTTTTATTCCATTAATAATTAATTAATAACGGATAACCATTATAAATATCAATTATCATTGATAATTTCTAATTCTCATATCTTGTCCTCACATATGCTTAAAACTTATAACATACCTAAACTTAAAAATTGTTAATAACTGTATAACTACCACGCAAATACTGAAATTTATGAAAAAAAATAAACGAAGATTTTTCATTTAAAACAACTTTAAAAAAGCTGGAATTCATGAATTAATTTATTTTGTGTCCATAAAATTAAAATTTATGAGATCTACATCAATTAAATATTTATCAAGAAAGTTACAGAGCAATTAAAAAAAGTAAAATGGAGCTTCTCTTATAAATAATTAAACTTTCTCCATTTTAAATTACTTGTTCTCCTCACTAAAGAAAATGTTCACAGTTATAAGCTTTAAAAACTGAAGAATTTCCACTCTTCTCCTCCTCTATTTTCTCCTTTCGCGAAATACATAAAAATATTTAAGATTTATCTACATTATACATTCTTGGGTAATTTTTTTAAAAAATCTAAATATTTTCGCAATGACGCACATTACACCGGAAGTAAAAACAAATAAAATTCAAATCTCATTCTAGACAAAATTAAATTCCAACACTCAATCGCGTTTTACTTTTAACTAAAGCAAAATTCAATTTTTCTGAGTACTTAGCCATTAAGACATGAATCGCTTTAGAATTAAAGGTTGATGAGAATAAGGAAAAATATTTACTCTTATCTTATTACTACGTTTAAAAAAGAATGTTATTTTTTAAATACCATTTTAAAATTCTTTACTTAGAATCTTTTAAAGTGATTTAATACATCAAGTGGTATTTATTCGTATGATCATTAAGGGATAAAATATTTATTTTTCAATTTTTGAGTTTATTAAGTGCATTCCCAAATAATGAGCAAAATAATATGCTAAAATTTGAACGTAAATTCGAGAAGTGATTCGCTGTATGTTTCTAAGAGCCGGCAGAGTAGTGTAGTTTGTAAGGCACCGGCCTTGCACACCTAAGTTTTTGCGAGTTCGACCCCGACCCAAGTCATTGGATTTTCATGATACAAAAAATTGACAACGTTAATATCGTGGGATTATGCCGCCTGTTAAATATCCCTAAAGAGCCTGTTCGGCTTGGGTACGCTCGGCAAAATTAAATTCCTGGAATAATTCTACCGAAATCTTGGAAGGCTTCCGACCAATATGAATTAAAACCCCTCGAGAGAAAATTTAAGCGAATTATTACATATGGATATCTTACTTTCTAAATATAAGTTTAGCGTGACCAAACATAATTTTGAATAAAGGGGATTCAAATTCCTGAGAGCTTATTTATTATTATAAGATTAAAATTTTATAATAGATATACTATAAAATTGTATTTAGATTATATATTTTTTGAACTTGAGTTAATCTAAACTTTTACTCCGGGAATGCAGCCTAGAGGAAAATATGACTGAATTTTAGTTAATTACATAGTGTTTTTTTTCATTGAATTTAGAAGCCTTTTTTTGTTTTTAAATAAAATCTCAAATATAACTGAATTGGAAAGATTTTTTGTTAACTAGTTAAAAAACATGTACTAAATATGTATAATATGTCTGATTTATTAATAAAAAATAACTTGAAAAAGAGCGGAGTTAGATTTTTAAGTCGCATAGTTTGAAATGAAATAAAATAAATTTCGTTATAACAGAACAATTTCAATTTGCTTATTTTGTCATTTTCACTCATTTTCTTAACGATTGTATATCCTCTGGTGAAATTATTATTTTCGAATAAGAAAAAATAAATAAACTTAACTCAAAGCATGCTTCTCCGATGGAAACGCATTCTAAGAATATCATTATTAAACAGGTATGGATTCTTATAAATTTATTTAAAAATGGTAATTTTTTTAATGTCGCGTATTATTAGTGATATTTCTCTTTACTCCCTCTGAGTTTTATGAAATGTAATTTCATTTGTTTTCATTTGTTTTGTACAATTAATAGTAAGAATTTTCACTTTAATCTTAGAGGGGAAATGTATTGAATCTAAATTTAAAACCTTTAAACTGAATGTTTTCACCATCTCAAATACACAAAAACAATATTGAAGAAATAATTATTTTTAAAAAAGTAATATTTTGATATCCACTTGGATAGTTCACAAAGTCAAAACCATTAAAAAATGTAGAATATATATATTTCTAATCAATACTACTTAAGGATCTTTAAAAGGAAAAATGTATTTTATTCTTATCACGATTTTAGAGTGTTTTAGTATTCAAATGGTGTATTTACTTTAATTAATATAAATTTTTCTTATGTAGTGGATAAACTTTTAAATGTCCTCATAAAATTAATGATGAAAATGATTTTTATTTCTTTTCTTACAACTAGAACGTTCAGGGTATGTTTGAAGAAAATATTTTAAAATTAAGATGCATACCTGATTTGATTTTTATACACTTTTAAAAAGCGGAAAATCCTCATCAACTGGAGACAACATTAGAACGACTGCAATTTTATGATATATCATGTTTCAATGTCAATTCAAATATATATATATGCTTAATTTCTCAAATAATAAATTAATCAAGTACAATTAAAAGTATTATTTTCAAGTTGCTTACGAAGCGAAAGCGCGAGGACAGTATTCGCGACATTAAAAAAAAAAGAAATAAAAAAATGATGAAACAAAGACGAACAAATAGATTATTAATTTCTTACAGAAATTCAGCTTAAGGTATCCAACTACGTTTGGAACCGTGATTTTAAAAAAAAGCGCATAAATAGATAATTTCCATGATATTTAGTGTCACTTAGATTAGAATGTATGTATAAAATTGTTTTAAGGTCATTTGACTAAAACAATTATTTAAACACAATATTTTGTCAAAAAATTAACTTAGAATAACGTTTTTTTTCAAAATGTTTTCTTTTTATAAAAAATGCTTCTAAATTTATAATATTTTGCTTATATAAAGTAAAGACTTCCCCAGAGAGTCTGAGCTAGGAGTTTTGAAAAATTCTTATTATTTTCAGAGTTAACACTAATTAAAATAATTATCGGTGTTTTTTCCCTAAAATTTCTCCCTTTTGCAGTAAAATATGCATAAATCCACTTCTAAGGTATATATTTCGAAAATTCTAGTTGAGCCTCTGTACAGAGGTCTGAGCTATATACAGCAAAGTATTATCATAATAAAAGCATTTCCATAAAAGGGAAACGGTTTGAAAATGGGTCACTCTATGTTAATTTTTTGTCAAAATATTGTACTTAAAGGATTTTTTACTGTAATAATATTCTTAAAGCAATTTTATATACGTGTTCTAATCTAAGTGACACTACATATCATAAATATTAATCATTTGTACGCTTTTGCAAAATCACGATTCCGAGCGTAGTCGGATACCTTAAATGCAAAGTTTAAAAGATTTTTTAGTATTAAATAAACTTGAAATGTAAAAAAGTTAAAATTTTCTAAATCAGATAAATTGTTAAGTAAATAAAAAATAAAAATTCAAAAATAAAATAAAGTGATATATTCCGTAATTGTCGTGCATTTAAACTCATATTCTGAGAATTAAATTCTTCATTAATTTATAAATTACACTTGAACACAATTTCTATATTGCCTTTAGAGGAAAAGGGTTTTTATATGACATTTTAAATAGTTTTCATAAATTGGTTATTAAATAATTGTGATTCATTGTCAATAATCTGAAGATCACGGCTTCAAAAATGTATAGTAATAACAATTCTATGCTTTGACTTTACGAAAATGATTATAACAAGGTATACGAGTAATAGTTTTTATATAACGATAATAAATCTAGTTAGCAAAATACTTATACAGTTTAAGAAGTCACATGAATTTAAAATTAAAATTAAAAACACATTTTTGTGTTATAAATAGATGCGAAGCTGACTGAGAATTTCTATTGTGAAATAAGCAGGAGAAGCCTATTCCCTACAGTTAGCTAAGTTTTGCTGATGTTTTCCTTTTCATGCCTTTTTCTGTCTGTATATTTGCTGACATTTCTGATTCCTTAAATCTCAGGATGCTCGAGCTTAGACCTCCCCCTCACTAAACCCCCGGATCAACCTGGTTTTGCAACATAGCAATGTCTTATTTAGTGTATTCTACATGCTTATTTCTCAGTACAATTCTTAAATTTCTCCCATTTTACCATCCATCACTTGGTGTTTAGAATGGGAAATAATTCAAATAGATATATATCTTCTAAAAAAACGCGTTTATTCTATAGGGGAAAAAGAATTATATAATGTTACATTTTGTGAAGTTAAATTATTGGTTATGAAAACTCACACTTGAATAAAACTTTTCGTAAAGATGAGAAATTATCTTTTGATCATTCACTTATATCTTACCGCTCATTTTTTTTTGTAAATGATATCAGAATATTTATTTAAAAGACGTTTGCACACAAATGCAGCTAATGTAGAAAAATAAAGTATATGATACTGTATATACTTCATCATTAAAGAATACGGAAAATTCATAGAATTATATTGAATCCTTTTGGAAATTCTCTAATCGCTTTCCACTTGTGTAATTGAAAGTTCTTCTAAATTTTAATATTTATTTATTGAATGTTATCAGTTTTTCTCAGAGAGTAGCCATTGCATCATTCAGGAATCAAGTTTCTTGTGAGCAATGCATCGAGAAATTTTACAGACAATTCTAAGATTGGTAGATTGGTATTTATTTAAGGACGCTAAAGTACACTCCACCGAGAGAGAGAGAAGCAACAAAAGAGTTTACAGACAGTTCTAGGATAGGTAGATTGTTACTTATTTAAGGACGTTAAAGTACACACTCCACCAAAAAAAAAGCAACAAAAGAGTACAAAAAATACACGATGTTTAATTAGAGCATTGCTATTTAAAGTTGTAAAGGATAATTAAGATAAGTTAAGGTATCCGAATACGTTCGGAACCGTGATTTTCAAAAGCGCATAAATGGATAATTTTCATGATATTTAGTGTTACTTAGATTAGAATATATGCATAAAATTATTTTAAGGACATTTTGACAAAAAAATTTATTTAAATATAATATTTTGGCAAAAAAAATTAACTTAGAATAATCTCTTTTCCAAATGTTCTCCTTTTGTGAAAAATGCTTCTATTAGAGTAATATTTTGTCTGTATATAGCTCAGACCTTTGTTCAGAGGCTCAACTAGAATTTTTGAAACATACATCTTAGAAGTGGGTTTATTCATATTTTATGACAACAGAGGGGAGTAATTTTAAGAAAAAAACGCAAATAAATATTTCAATTGGTGGTAACTCTGAAAATAATGTGAATTTTTCAAAAATTCTAGTTGAGCCTCTGCAGAGAGGTCTGAGCTATATACAGGCAAAATATTATTCTAATAGAAGCATTTTTCACAAAAGGAGAATATTTGGAAAAAGGATTATTCTAAGTAATTTTTTTGCCAAAATATTATATTTAAATAATTTTTTTTTGTCAAAATGTCTTTAAAACTATTTTATGCATGTATTCTAATCTGAGTGACACTAAATATCATGAACATTATCCATTTATGCGCTTTTTTAAAATCACGGTTCCGAACGTAGTCGGATACCTTAAAGATCAAAGTGCTTTTGTTTATACTCAAATTAATACGATGATATGAATACTTATTTTTGATGTATGCTATTATTTATTCTTTCTGAATAAATATTATTATCAGAGTTTTCGGTCATTCAAAAAGTCACTTCGTAATTTTCAAATGTGTTATCCTTTGCATGTAAGTGCAATATATGTTACATCATCATTAATGATACAACTTCTTATTAATCGCCTTTTGTAGAAAAACAGGCTATGATGATGTAACTCAGTCTTTATGATGATGTGATGTACTTTCATATACGGAGATAGTCATGGTAATCGAATGATCGTGGACTCAATCTTTTCAGCCTCATATGTTTGTAGCCAAACAGCAGGTTTGAATCATTATTCTTGTAAAGATCTTTTTGTGGAATATGGAGATATTTTGCATTTTAAATAATATCTCGTGAGTTTTAAAGTTCTCATAAGATGTAATATGGATGTGAGAAGATTGAGATACTATTTCAGGTGTCATCTTCTTCATTTGATCAGGGTTGGAAGTAACTAAGTCCATCATTAATAGCTCGCGCTACATTCGAAACTAGGCCAAATCTTTAATGTAAGTTGTACGCTCATAATAAGGGAAATTCACATTGCGCTTGCACCTGGAACTGGTAAAATCTTTGTTTAGTCAACATCTTAACCATTCTACTATAGAGACAGCCAAGAATACCATAGGAGTATATGAGAATAAGTAGTTAAACTTCTGATTTTTAAGTACAGTAACCTCGAAAGCAGCCTGCGTTAAGGCAACGTGCCAGAAGTGAACCAAATGACAAGCTCGCCGAGTACTTACAGTGATGATAGACCGTAACGATAACACCATTTGAAAGTTGCCGCATATATGCTCACATTCCCCCACCTCTCTTACTGATTGGAACCACTTCGTCAATAGTTTTGGTCTAAGTTGTTAGCGTAGACGGAAATTTAATGATTTTGTCATGATATCTGCAATTTTCTTACTATTCACACTTAAAAGGAACTTCGCCAACTTTGTCTCTAATCTTGTCTCTGATAAAATTGCCTTTGATTGATACGTGGCTACGTTTTACACAGTTCTTTCTTTTTGCTTTCTTGTGTGCTATGACCATTGGGCGATTAAAATAAAATATAGGTTGTAGGTTTGCGAGTTTGGCGGCTTTTAAATATAATCATATTATCTAATAGTTTACCAGTATCTTAATGATTAATATAAGAAAAAAGTGTTTCCCGGAAGAAAATCGTTATAAAAAAAAATCTAGAAATTTGGTGAGCACCCTATATTTTATTTCAACCACGTTGACCAATTCCCGTTAAAAATAAAAATATGAAACTTTTTTCTCAAGTTATTCATTTATTCGAAATGAACTGTATTACACCTTTATTTATAACCTTTTTTAAAATTTAATAGTTTAGTCTTATTTTGTATGCATTGTATTTCAACTACGATTGGCCTTTAGATATTTCAAAAAGTGATCAAATAGTGGAAATGAAAACAATGATGGGATCCAATTCTCTCACATCGCTCCTCGGGAGGATATCGAAGATATATTCAATTTTTCTTGATGAATATATTCAAAACATCTAGTTCAGAAAAACATTGATTAAAAAAACATTTTTTCTATTACTTATTGCTATTAGAAAAATTATTTTAACAACCCTATTTTTCTGTGTGGGGGGACAAGGAAAACATTATTTTAACTACTATCATACGATGAGAATCATGCTTTACTTTTTAGGTGAAAATTTAACGAATCAATTTTATTTTATATAGAAAATCCATTGTTTCCAAGAGTTTTTTTTGTGTGTGTTTGGGTTTTGAATTCGTTTTCCTCTCCTTACAAATCTCATTGCTGCATCATTTGACACAACCGAGGTTTGAAATTATAACTGCTGTTACATCTTAATATTTAAAATTTTAGAATGAATACAAAATATGTAATAATTTCACAGTCAGTAAATGTAACTTTCAGCTGATTAATAGAATGCTTTTCCTTATTGGCTTTTGTACTTTTTGATTTTCAGTATCACGTGAGTATTGACACGAAACATAAGAACAAACAGAGGCTCTCTCAAAACTCTTCATGGTATTCATAGAAATTTGAAAAATTCACCTATCAAATATGTGAAGGGAATTAAATAACAATGTAGGAGGTATTCGTTATACACATAATTGAATTCAATTGTTTTAAAAATTATTCTTAAGGGAAAAATTTATTTGCTTCTGCATAAAAACATTTTACCTATTTTAATACATCTATAATTGTTTGTAATTCAAAAAGATTCTGAATTAAAAAATATGTATTCAAAATCTCTCTCCTCAAAAGAAAAAAAATTCAAAATGTTGCGTTAATTACACTTACATTCATGGTTACACTTAGCCAAGTAAAGAAAACTTACAGCATACAAATGATTAACTTGTTATTTTATGTTAAAAAAGGAACATGTGCCCCTGAAATTTTTGGTGTATCTCTAACTATTTGTTGCGACTTATTCACAGTAACTATTCACTTTCAAAATTACATAAGATTGCTTATTTAATCATATAATGTTTATGATTTTGACTCAAAATTTCGATAAATGATTCGATTTAGAATTATTTTTTTGGATAAATACGGAAACTCAAGAATACATAATAAAAAGTCGTTCCGATGAATAGTGGATATTGGTAAAATAAACCATTAATAAAGCACTTCATTCACATGATCCAAATGCAGGAACGAAGCTTTGCAAAAACCTGAGACTATGCATTTATATTATGCATAAATTTTTCTCATACAAGAAAGAAAATTCTTATGTGTGATGCATGTTATTGTCGGCTATAGATTGATTTATTCAAGATAACAAAACTCTTTTAAAATGGATTCCTTCTTTCTATAAAACTCATTTGGCCCTTCCTATTCTCAAATTTGAATATTTTGAATTAAATGCGTGAAAACTTAGGAAGGCATGGTGGTGGTGGTTGGGGTGCATATATGCGCAGTAGAGTCCCGAAAACTCCGTCCAATGTAAGCCGAGGGTGGTCGCGTTTATGAAAATCCCCGGTTATCGAAAGTGGGATTAAAATAGAATAAGTACGAATGTTTCCTCATGAAATATTGTACTTCCTTTGTCTGTATCGTTTACTCTAGAATACAACGGAAAATAAATTGCTCAAATACGCTTAAAAAAAGGGAAAAGTACGCACTTTATGAAAGCATTGAGCCTTTACTACATGAAAATGAAAATTAATTCATATACATCAATGTGTATAGTGATTTACCTGATCAGACGCACTTGACAAAAGTACTGTATGATGGCATAATGCTGTACATATAATGAAAACTTAAGCAAGAACCGGCTACTTTTTTTAAAGAAATGTGTAATTTTCTGTTGTGTGTCTGCGTTTTGCTGCTTCATCACGAAGATGACGAAGAAACAGTTAGTCCATTACCGACGCACGTTCAAAATACTGAAGAGTCGTTTCGTCAGCCTTTAGTCCCTCCCAATGTGATATCTTAGGAGTTTGTACGATGTCCTCAACGTTAACGTCTTCATTATTTTCCTGCAATTTTTCATTAACTGTGGCAACAGCAATAATTTCTCCTTAGGACATAATACACGATCTGCACGTGGGTTTCTTCGACCTGCAAGGGTGTGCCTAAGTTTTCCAGACTGCCGAGTTTTCGAGACGAGTGTGCTTGATTCTAATGTTTATGCTCTTACACACAAGAATGTATATAAAAAATATTCTACTAGAACCTTTCGCCCTTTCAAAAATAAAGCTAGATAAAGTGATTTGGTGCGGTACATAGACGATTGTTACAACATGCGTGATCCCCCTCCTGTTTGCAAAAGCTGTTAATCAGTATCAAACCACCGATGCTTCAGTAGGTATAAATGAGTTGCTTCGAACTTATGTTTTTTACAGACAAAACTTGAAGAGTGTTATCGTATTAAATTTTGCGTAACGTTTGGCCAATCCAGAGGAGAAGTCTTCGAGATTGCTACAAATTAATTACGCGCTATTTCTAAAGAGGCGCTTCAATTCTGCTGTCGATAGCAGTGAAATCATATAGTGTGTACTATAATGTGTATGCGCTCTACGTTTTTCTTTATGTTAGAAAAACAGAATTGTTAATATTTACGACGTAAGAAACTTATGTCTAATTTTATCACAAAATTATTACAATTCTATTGGCTGCACTGAACAAAGTACAGAGTCGTGTAGCATAATTGTTCTTTTCGTTAACATTCAGTTTTAAGACAAATAAAATAAAAAAATGTTTGATGACGCAGTCATCAACGTTGGTGGTCAGGAAAATGGCGATATGGTCTCAGTGTGGCAAGCTTTAAATTGGTAACATTATTTTGTTCATAGTAGGACTTGAATTTAAATTACAGTAGAACACAATAGGGAAAGTCATGCAAAACTGGCCTATAAGCATTAATTAAAATAATTGATGAAAAAGTATTTGGAATGAAGAAATTGGGTATTCCTTGCCATCTGTGCCGATAATAAAAATATTGCGTTCTATCGGTAATCGACAAAATCTGTGGGGGTGGGGCTTGCGGCCCCACAAAGACGACAAATGTTACCTCGCCCATGGGCTAAAAATTGTAAATTATGTAAATGTAAATATTTTCGAATAGTAGCTTCATTCTTTCTCCAATGTTATATTTGTATAGTCGGAAGGTGTGATAAAATAAAACATTACGTTTAGTGACATTTTAAATGCGTAAATTAAAAATTTCACTAAACGTAAAGTATTATAAAATAATACTAAAATTTTTTGTATTTAAGCACTAGATAAATTTAATCAACAATTTTATACACACAGTATTTCTCGCACACTTTATAATTCAAAGACAAACCATTTCTCTCTCACTCTTACTAAAAAGATTTCTATGTCTGCGTACTTCTATCTTAAGTATTTGGTAATATATACATAATTAAAATATATGCATGCTCTGTATTCCTTTGAAAAAGAAATATATTTCTATATTCCTAAATACACATATAAATTAAAGTATCCTCTTAAATACATAGTTTTCATCTTCTTTTATTTTCAGTTTTCTTAGAAAAAGAACAAAAAATGTTCTACAGAAATCTTGTACTTAAGTAAAATAAAAAATTCAAGATATCACATTCTTTATATTTTATGCTTGTGTAATTTCTAAAAAAAATATTACAAAATATACAAATAAATGGAAGAGAAAACACTATTCTAATCAGTATTGCTTCCATATAAAAGAAAATGAACGCTGTTCTTAAAAATTGCTAGTTACTGAAGATTAATACTTGAGAAATAAATTGCTCTTTTCTGACGGAAATTCTATAGCTCTTTTAAAAAGTTTATTTTGAAGAATTTACCGAATATTTTTGAGGATATGAATATTTATAGAAAGCGTTACATTGGGCATTGGTGTAATTATGTTTTTTTGAAAGTTAACGCAAACGATTTCGTGGCTCTATTTTTCTGAAAACAAAAGATTTTTTTTAAAAAAACTCAGTTATTCTATGAAGTAATGATTTCACTATCATAAAAACAACCCTAAGCTACCATATTTTTTAAATCGAGTTTTTATAAAATTTACGTTTTTATACTGGGACTCAATAGAACTGATATGAAAGTTTTTAAGAAAAACTGATGCGTATGCTTCATTTGCCGGTTTATCTTATTAATACTTCAATCTGCAAAGTTACGTTCCCCTTCCCCTTTAACTATAATACGTTTATTATTAGTATTTTATCCTCAGATGTTATTTTTAAACAATGAAATGATTAGAAAATATATTTATAGGAATAAAACGTTATAAAAGAAGCGCATACGTCTACGAAATCATTGAGATTTTCTTGTTGATTAAATAACTTTCGCATTTATATATTCGAAATTATTATTATACATTCTTACAATTCTTTTTCTTAAGTCGTACTTATGATTTCTTTTATTTATGTTACTTGGATTTTGTAAAATAAAAATTTCTATATAAATTTAAAAACCTAAAAATTACATCTTCCACCAGGAAATTTGCAAATGTCATAAAAATATTCTTAGTTACGCTGATGAAACGGATTTAGTTCATTTGTTTGAAATTCAATAATATTTCTTTGCATATACAACTAAAAATAATAATTGTTAAAATATAATTATACACGCTCCCAGATAATTATATATGAATATATATTATTTTAAATATAAGTATTCCCTTATTTTACAGTTCGTTTTATTTTTATTTATTTTTAAATATGAGTTATACGCAGATATACAAATAATTAACGATCGGTCCAACTAGCTTATGCGGATTTTATAAGAAAATAGTTAAATATGGAAAAAATAATGGAACAAGATAATTCTTCTAATGGGAAAATTTTTCTCTTTTGGTTATAGTTTCAGTCGCAGAAAAAACATTGTTTTTTCATTTGTAAAATAATTTTTTTTTACAGAAAAATTGTTTATAAAGTGAAAAGAAAAAAATTATTTGATCGCGGAACTAATAATTTATGTGAGAATACAAATTTTACAAAAGACGTAAATAATCCAAAAAATTTAATTTCCTTAAATCGTTGATATTATGTATGATTTAAATTATACTATCGTGCAGGATCAATTTTCAATTATTTGCATTATCTCAGACATCTCTAACAAAAAGGTTACTAATAAGGGATTTTTATATTTAAAGGTTTTTTATACATATATAAAATTACCTTTTAGTATAGTTTCTTCCGAGAAAGCTACGTCTTTTAAATGAAAGAGAGTACTTAACTTTTTATGATGCTTACATTTTAAGGGAATCTGATGTCTAGAGTAATTTTAGGAAGATTATTAAAATAAAAACCGAATCCAAAATAATATTTTTCTACGTAAAACATGTGAACAAAAAATATATATTTAAAAGTAATGGTTATTATTCTATTCCGAGGACATAAAGTATGTCTTCAAAATTTAAGTAAAACTCAGAGTTGAAGTTTATGTCCGAAAGAAACATGTATAATATAATCAACAGTTATTTCTTAAGAAGGTAAAAAGTTATCATTGTAAAGAGTTTTATTAATTTTATGCGTCGCTATTTTGGTAACAAGTTAAATTACTTCATCATTTAAGATCATTTATTTGTGGACACACTAGCTTTCTTAAGATAATCAGTCATTTATTGTTTTGATCCTATTAAATAATTTTATTACAATTATTTACATGGATCAAAGTTATTTATTTGCCAAAATTATGTTAAACTGAAATCTCAGATATATAAATTAAGATTTTTTTAAAGAAAGAAATATTGAAAGTTTTTTAAATTTATTTTAAATTCTGTAAGCAAGCGACAACTTTGAATAATTTCTTTTTTACGTGCTTCAATACTTGTTTCGATTTTAAAAAAATAATTTATAAAAAAAAAAATGTCAAAAGAGAAACGACCAATTTTTTTTAATGATAAAAACGGGAAAATGAGAAAGAAATTGTGAATATGAACAAATCGCCACGGCTAGAAACTTTTGTGTATAAATAAGTGAAATTGTATTAAAAAGAATTAAGACTTGTAATTCAATTGTTATCCATAAAAAAAAGAAAACTTTCTTTAATAGTTGTATTTTTTACTCTTTAAGCATGTAACTCCGGGTGTTGCAGTTGAAAAAGAATGGAAATATTTTATTTAAAAAAACTAATATATCCAACTTACCCGCCGTTTTTCTCTAACTGTAACCACTCGATATATCGAAAAAGAAATTTATTTCGAATACATCAATTTAATCGGGCAAAATATTGCTTCGGAAACTTCCCACAAAATTTTCTCCTGGAAACTTTGAATCAAAATTTTCTTTTACTCTTTGAATAAATGTATCGATTATAAATACACATGGAAAAGACATATGTTCCGATATGTATCAACAGTTTTATGCTTGTTCTGCGCAAGCGCGGAACTATTAAATAAACTTCTACCTATCACCTGCGTTCTAATCGAAAGCGCGCCGCGCACGCGCACAATCGTGATGGAAGGGGGGCAAGAAAAGTGTCGGGCGGGAGATTAGAGTCTTTGAATAAAGAGGGAGGGAAGAATTGGAAGCAGGGAGGGGGATGCTGTGGACAGATTGCAAGAACTTTTGGCGATTGTCGTCTACAAGAGTTCTCGCGATATTTGTTTGGATAAACACTTATATGCTACTACTTGTTGACTTAAGAAAAAAGAAAGAATTCGACGCTTTCGAAATCTGCGGTAGTAGTAAATCAAACCTGCATTGGACCTAATTGTGTATGCAGTCACTGGGAATTATAGCAAGAGCGTTTAGTAGACCTAGTGGGGGAGGGGCTGAGTAAATATTTGGAAAGTTTTTGAATATATATTTCCAGAAGCTTGCAATTATGCACAAAAAGAGAATTGGGGTTAATTAGGGATTCCAAGAGAAATTTCTTTATTGACACGGCTTACCAATCAATATTCTCTTATATTATTTTCTTTTTGAATATGTTATTAGAAATAATTAATTACAAATGGGGAATATTAATCTTTTATTCATTGTGTAATACCTTAATTGAATAAAATTACCAATATTCAAATGAGAATAAATATTGCCCTCTGACAGTTATCCCCATTTCTTTTGATTTTTTTAAGCATTTTTTTATTATATATTGACGAATTTCATCATTTGTAAGGAAATACGTCTGCTACGATGTTTCATCCGCATGCATGTGTGTGTGTTTGTCCATTTACATCCCCTTTTTAGTCATTTATGTCAACGGGTTTTAAAAGATGACTGATGGGCATTTTCCCAAAAATTATTCTGCGGCTCTTTTGCATATTTCATAATTCGCAAGAATTTTACCAATGGCGCATAAATTTTTATCTTTTTGTTTCCTTTGTTACTTTTAGTGATAAAAAACGTTATTTATTATTTATTCGTCATGTGTTTAATGTTGAGATAAAATGCATACGTTGACTACCCTAAATTTATTTATGCAAAGATTATTTATAATTATCAGAAAAAGTTCTTGATATTACATACATAATAAAAGGGTAAATCCTTTTTTTTTTCTTGAAGAAAATCAGTCAAGGGAATATTGCAAACTCTCTTAGCAAAAGCTAAGACCTCTAAATAACTTACTGAAGAGCTAATTTCAATTGACATCGAGGATTTAGCAGCTTGAGAAGGACAATGATAGAAATCTATTTTGAAAACTTAACATTGGCTTTGATGGCAGTCACTGGATAAAATAGAAAGCAAGGTCATGTAACTGTAACCGAATTTCATCATCCATTTGTAACCATTTTCAGGTTTTGTTTTTCTGGGTTTCATGAGTTTCAGATATGATAAGACATATTTCTTCCAATAGTAAAATAATTTTATAAATTATCCTTCGAAGTTACTGAATTTACTCATTCAATTAAATTTGGAGAGATGAGATAGAAATTTTTTACGTTTTATATATTTTGTTTGTCTATTTAAATGTTTTTTTCCCGAATCAATGGCCATACTGCACGTTTTCTAATAATATTTGCATATTTGTAGCTAGCTGTTTGTGAGTCGATGAAAATATTCATATGTTAAGTTTTACGAAAGTGTTTAAGACAGCGTTTCTCAAACTGTGGGGTGCGCTCCCCTAGGGGGCGAGATATCTCTATGGGGGGTGAGCATATTGAGAAGTCAAAAACCTAAGATTATTTTAAAAAAATTATTAATTTACTGAGAGTAAACAAACAAAATACATAATGACTTAGTAAAAAAATACGCGATTCTCTCCCCAATACGTGATTTGCTCCCAATACGCAATCCCCCCCTCCGTTCTCCCCGAAGGTGCACGTATGTGGTATTTTAGAGAAGGCGTAACTAGAAAAGGAATAAATAATGAAATCTTCTGATATAAGTAAACACTTCGTAAACACTGTCAAGATCCATTTATTGCATTACAAGACCTTCGGAATAATTTTATGGATAACAGTGCACACACAGAAAAAAATCGTACTTTGGAAAGACGTATATATATGCCCCGGCCCATTTAACGCAATGGTTGGGCGAGACGTATATATACGTTGGTGGCACTTTAGAGGTTAAAATCATATTGTAGCTTTAGTGTAAAAACATAGTATTATTGAATTCAATGTATTGTTGTTAGTCTGGAGGGGCAGGTGGGGCGATATAAATTTTAATTGAAAATTAGGTTGAATATTAAAAGTTTGAGAAGCATTGGTTAAAGAGCATTTAACTTTTTTTGAAAGATACGTCATATGGTTCACATTTATGTTATCTCAACTCCATGTGTGAGAACCTAGATTTTTTTTGGAGTAAATGTGGAAGCCAGCTCATTTCTTTTCCCAGTAAATTTCTAAAAATTCGTACAGAAATTTATACATTTTTTTTTTGCAAAATGCCCAACACTTTCCTGTGATTTAGCTTAAAACAAATTTAGAAGTGCGGTGACCCTTTCCTCCGTAAGTCGCTAACAGCAAAAAGTCAGAAATAAAAGCGCTTAACGAGTGCCCTGAGTTGGAGAGAGAGAGAGAGTATGGAATTTCTTATCGTCCCAATCGATTAACGCAGAGATCTTCAAACTTTATGGACTCACGGAACCTTTAGAACTACAAGGTGTTTTCGAGGTACTCCATCTCATGCCTAGAAGAACATTACTTAATAGAATATTTAAAGTAGATCAACATGTGTGTTTTATAGTTACTTTATGTAAAGACAATTATAAAAGATATTATTTTTGTTATTAAAGTTTCTTTAACGTAATTATCTCATTAATAACAATAATTTGTATTCCAGATGTCATTTACCCTTGCATTATACACTGCTGGACAATTGCTAAGGACGGATAACACTATCATCCATAACAACCACAAAATGAAAGGAAGCAAAATGTGGAAAATTAGAATAAGTGCAGGATATTAGTAAGAAGAAGTATGAGTATATATATATATATGCAAATTTTTTTCCACGTCTGTGTTCATCACGTGATAGCGTTCATAAGAGCTTTAAAGGTTTTGACGCGTGTGGACAGTTGTTGTTTCAAGTCAAAGTTTTACAGGAAAGATTTAATAGACGAACTTAAAATTTTTGGCATGTCTTCCCGACCTCACATAGATGATTTAATGCATGGCCGAATTATTGGAAAGATCGAAGAAGAGTGAAAAATAACAGATGTTGCCAGGGTGTTCGACATCGCTCACAGCGTTGTTTCACGGCTGTGGAAGTCATTTAAAACTACTGGAATGTGTAGTAGACGGCACGGGGGAGGTCGTGTTAGAAGTACGAGACGCCTGCAGAAGACAGATATATCGTCCTATCAGCAAAAAGGAACAGGCGCACCACAGCTCAGCAGGTGGCAAATCAGTTTCTTGCTGTCTCAGGAAAGCAGATCTCCCGAAAAACTGTTGCCAGACGTTTGAGGGGAGGAGGACTATACGCACGCAAACCTGTTGTGTGTGTCCCATTGACCAGACAGCACCGTACTGCCCGTTTGCAATGGTGTCGTGAGCATCACAATTGGACTGAACAGGACTGGACATGCGTACTATTCTCAGATGAGAGTAGGTTCAGTCTGTCATCGGATTGTAGACGCCAACTGATCTGGCGCGAGAGTGGTACTGCTTATCGTCCAGAAAATATCCAGGAAAAGGACCGATATCCGACATACAGTGGGGAATGGGACTATGACGGGCCAACGATTCATTGATGAAGTTCTACTTCCTCATGTTCGTCTTTTCCGTGGTGCTGTTGGGGATAAATTTGTTTTTATGGACAACAACGCGACATGTCATCGAACACTCGCTGTTCAGGATTGTCTAGACAGCGAGGGTATTCAACGTCTCGTATGGCCAGCGCGTTTTCCAGATCTAAACCCCATTGAAAATGTGTGGGATGCTTTGGGGAGGTAAGTTGGTGGTCGAAACTATCCTCCGACAAACAAGAACACCCTCATACGTGCACTCACAGAGGAATGGGATAAATTGCCTCAACAGCTGCTGGATAATGTTGTGCAAAGTATGGTACGACGTGTGGAATGTTGCATCACACTCCACGGTGGACATATCCCGCACTGATACCTTTCTTTAAGGTGCCTGCTGACTTTTAGATGCATTGTTCCATCTCTCCGTACGCAGATCAAATGAACATTTTTTTTTCTTTCAGATGTTTCACAGCTTTTGTACTTTCCAGAACAATAAATATTCTTTATTCTAATGTCTGAACAGTGTGGCAACTATATTTTATCCTACTAGGCCTCATGTCTCGCTTAATGTTATGCTACATAGCAATTTGGGATCCGTCCTTAGCAGTTGTCCAGCAGTGTATTTATTATTTTATTTTGGTATATCCATAAGTTATTCTCTCTCCTTTGACAAACCTTCTGATTTATCGTATTACTCGAATTTTTATTTTGATTTAAAGAACCCCTAAGTATATGCTCGTGGAGCTCCAGGTTCCATGGAACACAGTTTGAAGACCGCTGTTCGAATCCAATGTTTAGCCAAATGCATTATACGTTCGTCAATGCCAAAGGTGATTTTTAAAGTTAAAATCAATTTTCTATCTTTCCGACTTCTACTAATCTGGAAGAACTATAACTTTAGACAAAGACATGTTAACTGCAGAAGGGGAAGCAAATCCAA
Source organism: Trichonephila clavipes (assembly GCA_019973935.1). Taxonomy (NCBI): domain Eukaryota; kingdom Metazoa; phylum Arthropoda; class Arachnida; order Araneae; family Nephilidae; genus Trichonephila; species Trichonephila clavipes. Next base: position 4,430,081 of record BMAU01018568.1, on the reverse strand, counting down.
ATCAGACAATCGAGGATCTCTCAAACACTTTCAACCAACTTTGTTCGATCATCCAAGAACATTTGCGACCGATTGGTTAAGTAAACGGAGCAGGAGTTTGTGTCCTGTATAATCTGTCAGAAGTAAAGAAAGCTAACCCATCTACCACATACAACTTATAGCTTCAGTAGCACAATACAAAAGTGCTTTTTGATCTCTCGATCACTGGAGGTAAAAAAGATAATTCTCTGTGATAATCCAAAAGTATAATAATCCACTTTCTCTGTGCTAATCCACTTTTGTGTGTGTATGGAAGAGTTTTCGTGGGATCGTTCATTTTGAAGGGATGAAACCTAGGCCAACTGTAAATTCAGACCTTTACTGTGAACAATTGGATCGAGTAAATCAATCTTTAATTGAAAGTGCCCAGAGATTTTTAACAGAAAAGATGTTATTCCGCAACACGATAATGCAAGATTGCATAGCCAAGACGAACCCTGAACAAATTAATGAATTGGGATGGGAGATATTGCCTCCCCCAATCTACTTACCATCGGAGTTTCTATTCTGATCTTTACAACATTTTATAAGCAGCAAAAAACTAGAAAATTTATATGATGTCCAAAATATCATCTACAGATATTTTAAGAAACATCGATTGATTTTTATCAATCCGTCATCGCAAATTTGAACACTAGATGACAAAAGGTTGTTGATAACGAACGTAATTATATAATTCATCAAAAATAAAAACTTGGTAAAAATTCTTTTCTTTGAATTTAACGTAGAAAAACGATATTACATTCCAGTCTCTCCAATATTTGAATAAGGAGTTTCCCGACCTATGTCTTGTCGACATCTCCATTGTTATAACCTCCTTGTTTCCCAGACTTATCCCCTCTATTGATTTTTTTTCTTTTTGGCTAATTAAAAAATAAAATTTTCTCTTCCCTTGTGGTTCATATCTAAGAAGTGAAGAGAAAAACCATTCAAGTAATCAGATTTTTTATACAAGCAATGCACTAGGAAATACATGAATGGAAACTTAGTACAGTATGGATGTAGCTCGATCCTCAAAGGGCACGTACATCAAAACATGCTAGTTTATTGCGCATATTGGTGATGTACATCTGCTTTTACAAAAAGGTGTTCTGAATTTTAGGTGGTGAGTTTTATTCTTGATGTTTTTCGTTACGGCGTCAACTATGAGTGAATTTATAATTTTTTTTTACTTGCAGAAACGAAACTTTTAATCGTAGGGAACATTATGATCCAAACCACACTCTCATAAACCAATTAGTTGATTTTATGTTGTATTTTAAAATGCTTTGGAGAATTTGGTCTATCTGGTACATTATTAGTGAATGGATTTTTTTTGGTAATTGAGTTGAAGCTTACTTTGTACTGTTAAAAAAAAGATATATCTAGCATTCCAATTGAAAAGAAAATCAAGTATTTTGACTCAGATACAATGGAATATTTTCTTCGAGTACAAAATATATTTTTGCTGTTTAATCACATCATAGAAAAGCGTTGAAAACTCAATCAAGCTTTCACTACATCATTAGCCTGTTTTGATAGATTAAATGATTCACTCTCTTTCTTTTTATAAGATAAAAGTGTCACCATCTTTTTTTTAAAAAAAAGAACACTTAAAAGATGATGATAGTTTGTTTCTTCAAATATTCGTATAAAGAACTAAAAATCCTGCTTATTTGTTATTAACCGTTTTGTAGTGATTGATTAAATATGCATAGCCTTGGCCCGAGGTCACGAAAATATACTACTAGAGGATAAATATTTAATTGTGGAACCATAAGTAGATGTTTTATAACCATTTTTTTTAACTTTGAATAATTTTAATTCTGTATTCGGATATTTTATTTTTATAGGTTAATCCACCCCTTTCATTATTTTTTTTTTGAAAAAAAAGTAATGGCTTTGCGCTATATTTCAAATACGAATGGGGAATTGAATTATGATGGTGAAACTATGTTTTATCATGTAGAGAATTTTAAAACCAGATGTACAACTCTATGAAGCGTGGTTTAGTGAAAAAATTTTCTTTTTACATAACTTTAACATAGATATCTTATTCAACGCATCTAAAGCTCAGCTATTATTATCAATAATCATAAAAATATTTTCCACGTCATATTTTGAAATTTCACATCTTATATAACACTAGTGTTGTTAAAGATTTCCAATCAACTCTCCATGTTCAGATAGTATTTTTAAACTTAAGGTCCTAGAAAGCGTACTTGAGTGAATTTATAAATTTAATTCATTTTCACAACAAAAATGTAACATTAGATTTAAGAACCCGAGAATGCTTTGTGTAAATTTCGATTCTTAAGTTTTAGTTGTTTAACTAATTAATGTAAATTTTCTTAACACTGTACACTCAGAGGAAATCACGTCCAGTGGTTAGGCGAAAACGGACAACGGCCTCGGCTCACTCCAAGTGCCTCAGGATAGAAACCAAATAGCCAGGATTTCCAATGGCTTTCCAAAACTCTTGGGTTTTGGGGTAGTGGCAATACATTTGTCAATGTATGTGGTTATCAGGCTCTTTACTCTTCTGAGGGTCAAGGTGACTTCCGGTTAATTCAGTTCCGTGCTTGGCATTTTGGTCGGCTCTCTCCATTGGCGCAGCTGGCTTTGAGGGGGCCCTGTATCAAAATTCTTTCGGGGCCATTTTTGGATATAAGAACCCTGTTAATGGATAGTAATTACACATGTTAGGGCTCCCCTGTAGCGTAGGGGTTCCGTATCATTGATATGATTGATATGGCTGTAGCTACGCCCCTGGCTCTCTCATTACCTGGAATCTCAACATAACATGGAATGCACTAAAAGGCCAAAGTCCAGCTGTATGAAATGAGCTCCGCAATTTTAGTACGGCATTGAATTGTGTGGTGTTTTACTGCTTCTGGATTTAAAAATAAATTATAATTTTTTTTCTCATACTTTACAAAGTAAAATCAAAAACTAATTTTATAAATCAGATGTTCCCAATCTTTAATGGACCATCGCCTACTTTATAAGAAGTACGAGGCGCATCCAGAAAGTAAGTTTTCTGATGTTTCCCCTTTTAAAGTAAACGTAATTATCCGTGTCAATTGTGCATGCGTAACAGATCTATGACGTATACATCATATGCAAGCCGCACAGGTCCCGCTTCGCGCCAGTAACGTAGTAAAAGTAGTCCGAAATGGAAACTCTTAAACCTGCTTCCACCGCCTGCAAGGTTCGGTTGGTGATAAAGTTCTTGAATGCATAAAGCATTGTGCCTATTGAAATTTATCGTCAGCTCTGTCAGGTCTATGGGCTGAACATTATGAGTAAGCAGATGGTGCGTCGCTGGTGCAGGCAGTTTTCAGAGGGTCGTTAAAGTGTCCATGATAAAGAGCGCAGTGGGTGACCGTCCCTTATCACTGTTGATCTTGTTGAGCTTGTGAGGCAGAGTGTGTGTGATGAAGAACCATCGCTGCATGTTTATGGAGCTGAGCAGAGTCAATTTCCGCAGATATTGCGATCCTTGTTGCATGAGATTGTCACTAAGCACCTGCTGTTCAAAAAATTGTGAGCCAGGTGGGTGCCGAAAAACATGACACCCGAACACAAAATTCAACGCTTTGGAGCAGCACTGACATTTCTACATACGATATCACGATGACGGCGACGAGTTCCTCGACAGGATCGTCACGGGCGATGAGACTTGGATTTCGCACTTCACTCCGGAAACCAAGCAGCAATCCATGCAGTGGCGGTATAGTGGATCTCCAATCAGGACGGAATTCAAACAGATGCTGTTGTTACGGAAAGAGATGTGCACGGTGTTCTGGGATAGGATGGGCATTCTACTCATTGACTTCCTTCCACGTGGTGAGACAGTAAACGTTGATTGTTACAGTAAAACACAGAGGAAATTGTGACGTGCCTTTAAAAACAAGAGGTGGGGAATGTTTAATGCAAGTGTTATGCTCCTCCACGACAATACTCGTTCACATACGGCTCGACGCACAGCAGCTGTTTTGACGGAATCAGCCTGGGAGCTGTCTGATCAGCCCCTGCAGCTCTGATCTTGCTCCCAGTGATTTTCACGCTTTCTTGCACCTCAAGAAATTTCTGTCCTCCGATGAGCGTTTTGGCAAAGACGAAAAGCTGAAGACGTCTGTCACACGTTGGTTCCATTTACAGGTGGCAGAATTCTACCACAGTGATACAAAAGTTAATCCCACAATTCGAAAAGTCTCAATCCTGGTGGTGGCTATGTTGAAAAATTGCTGAAACACTGCTGTACTTGTTGCCAGTAAATATGTTCCTGAAAGTGTGGGTTATTTTTTTAAAAAAAATAGGGAAACTTACTTTCTGAATGCGCCTCGTTCATTTAATATTACTTGTTTCAAATGCGCTGTGATTTTTATGAAACTCATAATTTCTAGAACAAATTCATAGCTGCTGACCAAACTTTACCAGTAAGGATTTCTTTTTCTAAAAATCTTGTTCGTGATGTTTACTATAGATTCTTCCAATGTATGAGTTTGCAAATGTTTAGTAATTAATGACTCTTAACAGTTTTTCCTCTTCTTTTATGAACCAAACGTACGAAAATTGTAGTAATAATTCGTTATTTGGTAGAGTTTATTCATCGAGTTGAATAGAAAATTAGCTAATTTTAGTAATTCCATAATGATATTTCAGCGTTGTGACGTTTGGGAGAATTGATGGGTAGCGTGAGAGTTAAGAAATTAAATAATTGATTTATTTTACACCCATAGCTATTAAATACGATATTTACATTCAAATAGAAATTATTTATACTATTGATTGTTTCAATACTAAATACTACGTTATTTGTGAAAGGGGAGGTAAACACAATCATTCTTTCCAGTATTCAAAAACAGACCCCTTCTCCAGTCTCTCGAAGTTGGGGCGGTAGCTTCTGTTACACATCGAATTAAACTCGGAGTTCCGGCTTGTGAGTAAAATCGTGTTTTCTCACGACCATGGGTTGTCGAGGTGATGTCAGGTGAAAAGACTTCGTAATATCATAGGGGTACACGTGTGAATATGAATAGTGTAATTCCACTTAATAAAGCCGAATTTGCTGCTGAATGGCGTGGAAATGTAACAAGCGTGTCTTGAAGAAAAAGAATAGTTTTTCATTATATTTTGACTGCATATAAGATTAATTCCTCGTCCAATCGTGTGTGGTTTCCTCGCTTTTGTGATTTACAGCAAAATATTATATGAGACTTGTAACTAGTCATACTTTTGCGTAGAGGACGACACAAACAGTTTGACGCTAGTTACAATATTTCATTTCCAGTTCTTGAAAAAGGATAAATCTTTGATCTTTTCGTTAGCATATATTATATTTAAATGCTTTTGTAACTTAGATAATTTCATGACTTTATTTGAAGAAACCTTTAGGCAAATAAAAAATATTGGCAATAATTGGTTTGTAGAAGAAAAATGCATTCCATTTTTCAAATACTCAGTACTTTAACGTAGGAGTTCCATCTTAGATTCCGGCATTTTAAAATACAAAATTTGCTATGATTTTAATAAATGATATTTCAACATATTTGTAGATTTAAAACTTTAATCTTATTGACTTATACCACTCATCACTCATGAATATGAATTATTTGAGATTCAAAATCATATTCAAAACCAAAATATTACGTGTGGTGATACCAGACTGTTGTGATTTATCTAGATCGCTTAGTAAATATGACAAATAGTAGAAAAACATGCTAGCAGCTCTTTACCGCTAACAGAGAAGATGAAGATTTTTTTATTCATTTCAGTTAATTGTGCTGGTGTAAAGAAGTTGAATCCTCCTTCGATAGAAGACAAGGCGTGTCAAAACAATTATATTTAGGCTGATTACTAATTGGAAACTCCCGAGCCAACTGGGAAAGTCAGGACCACCGAAAGATAGAGATGGGTTTGGTGTGGACATCACCAATATTGTTCATTTATCAATCAAAATGGGGTCACATGTCCTTATTTAGACTAAAGAAAGTAACTATACATTTTTGCAATGCTCACAATCCATCCATCAAATACATTATTAATTAAATTTATACCATACTGATACACACATTTATTACCTTTCAATGTGCCTATCTCGTACATTTCGGTAATATACCCAAAGTTATACTGATATCTGAAAAACATGACATAACACAGGACATCAGGGGACTTCAGAACTTAAATTTTCTTTTCTCAAAGGTTACATTAGTAATTTATACATATTTTATGTGGTTAAGCGTTTCCAAGGAAACAAGAGTACAACTGACAGAATTTTTTAAAATTTAGGTGGAAATTTTTTTAATGCAGATAACTTATTTAACCACAGAGGAAGAGTGAAAATGAAAATAAAGTTAACGTTATTGTTCTGCTCAAACAAGAGGCATTTTATTCGAATGCTAACCCAAACTCTCTCTATACCAGATTAAAATTATGAAAACGGGATAAGATGTGGTGGTCATGTGTGTGTTTATGTGAAGCAAAAAAGAAATAGTTTTTTACTTTATTCACAAACTTGTTGCGTTTTAATTTGTGAAGCACGCGTAAATAATAAGATATTCCTAGAGCTATCCTTGTTTTTTAAAGATTTAATGTTGCACGCGCGCGTCAATTTCTTCGTAATGCATTTGCACTTGTTCCGTAAAAAAGGGTCACTTCCAAAAATATAGTATACAAAAATTTCCAAAAAGTGTAAATTTCAACACAAAAGGAATAACTCTACTCATATTATAAATTTGAAGTTTTGTACCCATATTAATACTATATAAATATCTTAATGAGAGGTTATTTTTTTGTAGAAAAAGATATTTAAAAAAAATTACGAATTAAAATGCATTTATATCATTATCTTTTAAAAGCTTTTCCCACGTTATTCCAAAAATGAATTTTTTAAAAAACAAGCTACTCAAACGCTTAGAAAATGCTCTCATTAAAATAATATATAGTAATAATGCAATAAATAGCCATAAAAATTGAGGACTGTACGACCAGTCAGTTTTTTAAAAATATTCTTAAACTTTTTAGTCATTTTTTATGTTATGGAAATAGAGAAAATACCGTGTGAAGTGACTACCTTACAAGTTCGCATATTTTTATCGAAACATGTTTGATTGTGAGAATCGTGTATTTACTTTAATATTTGCAGACTTGTCACCGACAATACTGAAACGAACTTTTACGTATTACTTAATTCCAATAAGAATTTATGATGCTCATTTATATGACTGCAAATAAATAAAAGTATTAGTTACATAAAATGCTTATTTATGAAAACAACAAATATTTTTCAAGTGTTTTATTACATTCATTTCTTAAAAACGGGAATTTTATATCTATAATGGATAATAAGACATCCATAATGTATGTGATACATTCTACAGGGGAAGTAACTAATAATAAATAATTGAACTTTTCATCTAAAAGAATGCAAAATGTCATTTTAGTATAAGTATCCCAACTGAAGCATATAACCAATTGCCATTTTGTGCAAATACAAGGGATGCTAATATTATTCAATATATTATACTCTGTTCTATATATAAGATATAAACTAAAAAAAAGAGAAGCTGAAAAGTTATTTTGCAGAACTTTTTCCTTAAGACATTTATATTGAGATGAGTAAAAAGTTTTCCGCCAAGGGGAGATACCTCCGCGCCAACAGCAGCCATTTCCGTGGTAGTAAACCTTCCTCCAAACGGGTTTTTGCATTCTAAACCTGTAAGTTGGAAGTACACGACTGAGTAATTTGTTTGTCAAAACTTTATTATCTTGTGCACCAAAAAAGTGATTAAAAGGAAGTTATTATGTCAACAGATCAGAACGATTATGTACTATGAGTTCCGAAATAAACTCAGTACAATTGATTGCAATAAAAAAATGGGTGAAAGTGTTTAGGTTTCGATACTGTTTCTTATGACTCAGTAAAAGTTTGGTTTTACAAGTTTAAAGCTAGAAATTTTGTCATTGAAGATGACCCTATGTTCTGGCCCCCCTGTTAGGATTGATTGTGGTCAGTTAAAGCAAATCATTGATCAAGACAAAAAAGTTTCAACACAAACTATTGTGTTATAGCTTGACGTTTGTCTAAAAACAATAGTTAATGCTCTCAAATGCATAAATCTAACGTTTAAGTTTAACCTCTACGTGCCTCACGAATTGATTGCTGAAGATATGAGCAAGAGAAAAGTGGCCTGTTTTGCTCTGCTCAAAGATCGAAGGAAAGAGAACATTCTGGATGGAATTGTGATCTGTGATGAAAAATGGATATATTACAACAATACAAGCCGTAAAGAAGGGTTGTCAGCCCCTGGGGAATCAGCAGGTTCGGTTGCAAGATGAACGCTAACAAGGTGTTTCTTTGTATCTGGTGGTATTGTCGTGGAATTATCTTTAAGGTGTACCTGAGAAGCGGGCAGACTATAAGCAGTACAATATACAGCAGTATATTAATTAAAGTTAGCGATGCCATTTGCTAAAAACGAAAGAAATAATTCAGAAAGAAATTGGTTCTCTTTCATCAAGATAACCCCCGACCACATGTTACTTCGATGACCGGCTGGACGCCCTACACGCTGGATTGGGATCTGATACAGCATTCATCATACAGCCCAGACATAGCACCTCTGGATTATTATCTATTTTCACATCTGCAGCTGCCTCTTGATGGCGCAATCTTCTATTCAAATGGCGATGTCATAAACGTGGTCGATCGCTTTCTGGACTCGCGCACGCCACAGTTCTACGCAGAAGGTATTGAAAAGTTGCCAAAACGCTGGCAGACCATTATAGATTGAAATTAAGATTACTATCTGCATTATTTATGCTAATTTTGCATGTATTTATCCTTTTACAATATTGTTTTTCTTGGCGGAAAACGTTTTACTCAACGTAATATTATCATTTAAATTATAAATTCAATGATAATTTTTATTTTTTCGATTACAAGCCTCAAAAATATTTTCAGATAATACAAATTTTAAAATTTAGGAAATGAAAAGAACTGTTTAGTTTAATACACGGTTGCATTTTATGAATTATTGACAGTTTAATTTTAATCCATAACTAAAAAAGTCGAGAAGACATTTACAAACCTTGTGTATGTGTTTTTATTAATTTGATTACGATTTTAAGAAAGTAAACATCTTTTCCTTTAGTACCAACATATCATGACCTGGATTTTTATTCCGTGTTGCAATGAAATGTTGCATTTCATTTTGAAATATATTTGAGAGCTTTGACCTGGATGTTTCATTTTTAAGAATAATTCTTCGAATATTTCAGTATTTCTGGTAATCGACAACAAAGAGAAAGAGTGAGAGTTTGACACAGTAAATTTTCTATTTGAAGTATTTATATATTGTTAAGATTTTTTTTATTGGAAGTTTGTTGGTCAACTTTTGTAGGCTTGATTTTTAGTTCAGCCTACAGCCAGATATCACATATTTCTTAGGCAATTCTTTGGCAGCAATTTGCGTTGTAAGTGAGAAAAGTGAAACTGATTTATGTAGTTCAATCCGCTCTGTTTATAGTTCGTTTTCTACCTATTGGTGATCAGAATTTTTTTTGAGGGTTTGTTTTCTTTTCTTCAATTGAATGCATGTTTTTTCCTTATATTTTTCATTGTTTACCTGGAATAAAGATGATATAATGGTGAAAGATTTACTTAAAAAAGTATGGGAAACTGTATTCTCATTCCTGCAGAGCACTGAATAATGTTTAAAAATTAAATGTGAAATATGAAATTTTTAGTATATTTAGTATAGTTTATCAGATAGGGAAATTACGCTTAAAGAAAACTAAACTATCATACACAAACCTATATTATGTAAAGAAAATATACATTTCAAAAATTTGCTCAAAACTTGAGCATAAAAAAATTCTACTGTTTGCTTAAAATATTTCACATAGCTATAGCATATAACAAAGTTGTAAGCTCAATAACTTAATGGAATAAAAACAGAAACTTCAAAGGAGGAACTTTAAGATTATTTTGTTGATAGAACTTCATCTAAAAGAGTTCATCGCTGGAAATTTTCGCGATAACGTTTTTTTTTTTATACGGAAAAAAAATGCCACTCTGTTTTTCTTTATATCAAAATATAACTTCGAATAAAAACGTGATACATTTGAAGGACTGAAAAATCTTGAATGAATGAGAGAGTTATATAACCTGCTCTCTCCTTCAGTTTTTTAGTCCTAACTTATTAGTATCAGAAGGTAGTTCAGGAAGACAGAGAGAGTTTCTGCTTCTCATATTATTCTTAAAACTTTTTCTTTAATCTTCAGTAACACGTAAGTTTTACATTTTTTTACTATAATTTTTAATGCACTCTTTAATAATGTTGTTCTTTATATTTCCGCTTAAATACTTGGGTTAAAAACATTAAAGAACTTGCTGATTTCCCAGAACCGAAAAACTCTTTTGTCACATTTTGGCAATGCATTCAAAATCTTTGGTATATTTTTAAAAACAGATTTGGTTCGAATCTCAAAAAATTGGTGCCTAATGAGTTTTTAAAGGAATAAATAAGACTCTTTTCAGATGATTTCTGTATGAAAAACTGCAAAAAGTTATTTTATTTTTAATTGTATAATATGTTAGATAATTGTTCCATACATTTACAGACATTGTTTTATTTCCTTCATTTCAAATAAAGCAAAATTTAGCTTAGAAGTAGATAGTAATAATAAAATATTAAATTAAATTTTAATTCGTAACTTACACAAACATGAAAATTTACTATATATATAAGAAAACTTATAGTGGTGCATATTATGACGTATTTTGTCGTGGCGAGTGGTAGATTTTAATGTGGCGAATCAAAGGTATGGATTGGCCGATAACGAGTGAATGACTATATATTAGATACATTTTCTGTGTTGTTGATGTTACGTATTCAATACTATTGATGAGGCAGTCTGGGACATTAATCCAGTTTATTCACATCTTGAAAACACATAAACATAAAGCAGGATGGCATTACACATAACAAATACAACACACAACGCGCAGCAGCCGACTGGCTACATGATTGCAGAAAGGAGAGAGCAGAAGAGAGAGCGCGCGGTTTCCAGATCTCGGTATTTATGGGCAACGGGTCGTCACGGGATTTTAGGAGGTGGGTGGAGATAGTATCTTAAGTCCCTGGTAGAGAGTCCTGAAAATAATTGGATGGTTGTCCTGAAGGACTGGACGTTAATAATTCAAGAGCTATTACAATTAAATTATTTGAGTTATTACATATGTATATATATATATACAGTGGGTTATTGTTATTCTTCACTTTTGTTTTATTATACTATATATATATATATATATATATATATATATATATGTGTGTGTGTGTGTGTTAATGGCAAAGTATGAAATCCGGTATTCTATAGAATGTCTAACTCTAGCCGGCAATGTATGAAGTGGTTCATGTTTCGCATATTGCCTAATGAGAAACCGGAAAAGTATGAAATACATCTCCAATTCGTTTCGAATATTGTGTGGAAATATTGCGTATTAAACTTGTTCAACACAAAAAATTGCTTTTTCCCTGTGATGCCTGAAAATGCAGGAGCAAGCCATAGAGGTGGAGAAGGAGTCCTGGACTATAGAAAGGGTCGGGAACCTATGGTACACGTGCTAGCAGTACAATTCTCAATGACACTTTGCACTACTCAACAAATTTGTCTATTTTTGGATTTTTTCAAAAATGTCGTACTGTGTGGTACGCTGAATCGTATTGGTAGATTAGTTTGAAAAACCACAGCTAAAAGGTTGCCGACTCCTGCATATAGACATGAAACCATTATTCGACGACGAGCTGCCCAAAATTCGAGGTAAAATACGTGTTTTCTTAAGTGAAATTAATTAGTAGATGTGTGTTAATAACTGATATACAAAAAAAGGACTTCTAAGAAGGAACCCAAGGATTACCGATTACTGAAAGCTATGATGTGATGTTTGTGGAAAATAAAAATAAACTCATTTAACCTGCTAAAGAAGGCGTGACTATTCTACAGAAGTGGTCTACAACCCCCGGGCCATGGATTAAATGTTATCAGGCCATTCAAGGGGCATTTAATTATTTCTATTTTGTTTAATGGGGTGTATTTCTCTCGTGTTTCTTCGACTTTCCTCGGAGAAATCATTTTATATTTCATGTAAATCACTTTATATTAATTCTTTGGTGAGACTGAATTTTATTCTGAAGGCATGTTTAAATATAATTAAACTATTAAATCAGAACAATTCAAAATATAAATAATTAATGCCCCACCCTGAGTGGGCTGCTGTAAATTATGAAACATTGACCTGTCCGGAAAATAAAAAGGTTGGGAAGCACTGCTATACAGTATTACGTCACGGGCTCTGAAGACGTTATAGAATTCTGTTAAAGAACTTTCAACCAAATACCAAAACGCTACACGTTATGATATTGAACTGTACATTCATCTTTGTGAACCTTGCCAGAAAAAAGAAAAAAAAAATTATTTAGGAAAAAGGTATTGTTGTGTGAAACTTGTGATTTTTTTTCCAAATGCCAATGCACTTGTAATGAGAGGGAAATAGGATGGTTTCTATCGACTTGGAACTTCTAAAGGAATTTGAAAACAAGTATATGCAAAATTCAAATTTACTTTTTGTGCCCTAAGAACTTTCTTAGAATCAAAGATATTTCTGACCATGAAATTCCTCTCCTCTAAGTTGCGATTGCTCAGTACAATAAAAGTGGCCAAGGATTGGTCAAATGTATGTGTAAAACAAAGTACCAACATAAAAATTGTCATTGCGTGAAAAATGTAATTCAAATTATCATTCAAACCTACCTTGTTGCTACAATTTAATTAATTTTACTTTCTTATTTTTTAAATGAAAATTTTGTTTTCCTTAATAAGATGGATATACATTTTTTTTGGTACAACTTTCATTTTCCGTTACGAGTCTTGAATATATTTTTTTTGCCACTCTCATTGTTTTGTCAGAATAACATATGTATTTTAGGAATGTACGTCATTGATATACAAAATGCCAAAATAACTACTAAGAAGAAACCCAGGGATTATTGATAACTGAATAGCTATGATATGATGTTTGTGGAAAATAAAAGGAAACCCATTTAACCTGTTAAACAAGGCTTGAGTATCATACAGCAGTGGTCCCCAGCCGCCGCTTTAACATGACATTTTCCATACTTTGTCTAAATAGCTTTGGTCACTCTATAGAATACCTAGGCAGTCTATACAATGCCTAGGCAATCTATGTCATAAATCTCATATTTTATATTTTGCCTAAAAACGTCCGTCATTCTATACAATGCCTAAGGATTCTATAGAACAGTGATTCCCAAAGTGGTCTATATGGACCCCTAAGGGTCTATGATGACCTACAAGAGGTCCACGTCAATGAAAAAATAATTTGGGAGTCCATGAGGTGTAAATAGAGGTTTACGATAACCGAAACCAGATGGTGACTTTAATTTTAAAAGAAAATTTAATCAAGTGTAAAACAGATTCACTTATATTTAATAGCTTTATTTACTACATTTAATGGGGTTTACAGTTACAAGGCGACAGCTTAAATTTTGTTAAAAAAGGACCATCATTTCAGTGTTTCTTGTGTATGTGCCAGAAACAAGCTAAAGGAATATAAAACTGAGCATCGCAAATTTTAACAGTTTCTCAATTTGTCACAGACAATCTGCCAAAAAAATGACATTTTAACCTATGTTCAACATTTAAATGATCTTTATTCAGATTTTGAAACAAGGTTTGAGAATGATTTGACTGTGTTAATATGACAGTAGGTAATGAATTCATATTGTCACATTAAAAAAATGCCTGATTACAAAAGCAGCTGATTTTAATAGCCCTAATTAAGATCTTAAAGTAAAGTTTCGAAACGAATGTCAGGAATTTTAGCTTTAAAAAGATATATCTGTTATTTATCCCGAATTATGGAACATCTCAAGAAAGTTTTTAATTGCTTTTCCTAGAGAGGAGGAGTTTCAGTGCACTTGTTAATCTCCAAAATAAAACAGAAAGAAAAGAAAAGAAAGTTCAGATACAAGAAATCGAGGAGATATAAACTTTAAAAGATTAAACCCAAATGTGTTAAAAATTTGTTATTGAAGCAACAGATGCATTCCAACCAATAAAAACATTTGTTTGTTGCTCAGTTATTTTAGGTAACAATTATATATATATATATATATATATATATATATATATTAATATATTAATTAAATTTTAAATTAGTTAAATGTGTTTCTTAAGCTTATACACTCTACTAAACTACAGTTAGGAACATTAAACTTTTAAAGTAAGTAGTGCTATACCAGCTGTCAAAAACATTTAAGTTGATAAATTTGCAAAAGTTTAATATTAGGTAAGTAGGGGTCTACACAAAACCGAAAAACATGACAAGGGGTCTATGAGACAAAAAAGTTTGGGAACCTCTGCTATAGATTGCCAGTATTTCATACTTTGCCGGTAATACATATATCAGAAAAATATGTGAATATATTGCGTTAGTCAAATCCAATGTTTTTAAAGTCCCTCTGTCTACATTAGGGTAGAGAACTACAAATATTTAGGTTTTGAAGAAAATCAATTGATTTCTGTTTTTTATCATTCGGCGGCTTCAATGCTTATGTGAGTGCTTAAAATTTCATATACGTGGGTTGTAAATTAAATAGTGTCAACTTAAAATAGAAACTCTCAGAAGATTTCCATGTGTAAATAGGATATGGGAGCCACTATATGGCTCTGTTGTCGTTGTGCAGAGCGAAAAAACTGTCGATCTAGTTAGAAGGGAAGTTGTATGGCGTTAAAGGGAAGAGTTTCGCTTTCGTCGTTCTAAAGCATGTTTTTAAAAGGTGATCAGCGTCCAAAATCAAGGTTGCCCGTGGTGAAAATGCAACGGAATATTATCGAGGATTACTGGAAGTCTGTGGCGTAAATGCTTCATCGTATAGGATGGTTGCACGATGGGTTAGAGCCGGGGTGGGCATTACGTCAATCACGATCGACCAGTGGACCGCCAAAACTTTTTGGGGTGACCGTCTGAAGATTTTAGCAGTTAGTAATTCTATACGGAAATATTAAAGATTGGCTGAACTATACCCAGACTAAGTTTTCTGCTGACTATAACAAAGAAAACTAACTTTAGATGAAATCGTTTTATTTTTTACGCATTTTGAATTGTTTGATAATAAATGCATCATTTGATATTATTATATTTGTGACTATTATTCTTATGTTTGTATTTTGCGTCTTGCTTTAAAAGCCGTTTTAAAAGTGTGATACTTTTTTTATGTCAGTTCTGTAAGTATAAGTACATATTCCATATTTATCGTTAATTTGTTATTAATATTGTAGACTTTTTCCAACCTCACCACACCTACGACACTGAGCATTGGCGCACACAAAAATTTTTCAAGGAGGGAGGTGGGGTCAAGGGTCGAAAGTCTACCATTCTCGTATCATACCCCAATACGCAGTCAAACATATTTTTTTAATTTTGTATATTCTCGGGAACAAAAAACAATAAAAAAAATTACTGAATAAATAATCAGCATTAGTTAATAAAAAATATATTAAAAACAAATACTTAATTAAATTTTACGTACCATATACATGGGATTATAATCAATCGTGAAAAAAAACAGGGGCTATGGGGGAGACTCCAGACCAGTGGATCCCAGTAGACTTGACAGACTAATTGTTTTTTAAAAGCTTAGATACTAAGCATTGGGAACTATAAGCTATATTATCTACTAGCTGGTATACCAGTTCTTCGCACGGGTGAACTGAAAAATTAAACAGCACAGATTGAAGGATAAAGAAGTTTTTAATGAGTTAATTTTACGTGAATTGCAAATTAAACAAAAAAAAGCTTTTTGCATATCTCAGCTAAACAGAAAAAAAGAAAGAAAAAAAGAAAAGAAAAGAAAAACACCTTTTTGTTAAATTTTAAGTATGTAGATCTAATAGCTGATGAAAAGGATTTTTTTTTGTTTATAATTCCCCGTAACACTCTTGAGGGTCGATTTTTGAAATTAACTCCCTAAGCTGATCTCTGCTCAGCAAAAGTAACACATTGTTAAAAGTGTTGCGTAATAAACGCTTAAAATAGAGTAAATAATTTATATCTGAAAGTGTAATACATTAATATTACTTTCTGTTACATTTATTTTTATGTTAAAATTGTAATATTCGCAAGCAACGCCGTTTTTTAAATTATAATGACTATAATGGAGATTCAGTGAAAAACACAACGAAATGATAACGATAGTCAAATTGGTAAATGTCTAGTTACTTTCATAGCTCGAGTTTTATTAGAGCTTTGTAAGACCGCGTGTAGGGGAGTGATGCACGTTAATGCTTTAACTACCGCATTGTGATTTACTGCAGTTTTTTTCATGCAATATTTTTTTTGGATCACTACATTGAAAATTAAGGGATATACATAAACAAAATACTCCACTTTGGGAAATATAATCCATTAGAGATAATAAATTATTTAAATATATTCCACTGTAAAATTAATTATATACACCGTTCACTTAAAATAAATAGTTAAATCGTTTTCTGAAGTCTTCATTAACATAAAAAAATAGGACACTTAAATTTTGACATAAACTATTTTTTCGGGACAAAAATAATAATCTTTGCAATCCGCTGAAAACGCATATCTGCTGCAAAACTGTTCGTCTTCCCATGTTCATCATGACCCGTGCTGCCATATATCTTGGAAGAGTGGATTTCAAAGAATATTCCTGTTAAGTATTGGTAGAATATTCCTTCTAAGTTGGCATGGTGTGGTAGTTAGGAGAAAGGGGTGCCAGCTCAGGTGTCATCCACGTCACTTGACCATGGTTCAAAATTACGTGGTGCGTTGCCAAAAGCCCTCGTGTAGCAGAACAGTGCGACGTTAATGTTTACTCACTCCAAAAAATACAGTACAGTAGTTATAATTATTTTTAAACTTAAAAATGCAATATCCGCCTATTCAATTAAAATTATAGCGTTATAATTAACTACTAACCACAAACAAACTATGCAAATATGTCCAAATGATGTAGTGCGAAAGACAAAGTTTATCTACTGTAAGTACCAGAAGCAATAAAAGTATTTATTTTGAAAAAAGATCAATTTCTTACTACCAAATGTGCATAATAAAATCATTAAAAACATTCAAATAAAGAGAGATTTATAACAATCTCTCCCTTCAAAACTTAGTTTTATTCAGAAATAAAATAAATTAGGGATTATGCTGTTTACAGGAATTAATTAGAAGCGAGTGCCTTGCGAAGCCAAAACAAAAAGAGTTCTTTCACTAACAAAAGATAGATCTATGTTGACGTGAGCTTTTTTGCAGCGCAAGCCAGAATTCCTTGCAGATGGCAGAATTTTTTCTTACTTGACAAATTTCGTTATATTTTGGACACTTTTCACAAATCTTTATAAATTATACCCTATGCTATAAATTAAGCCTGTTACGTTATTCTGAGGTATAAGCTATATTACTGTAAAGTTTCATTAAAATCCATTCAGTTGTTTTTGCGTGAAAGACCCCCAAACATCCTCACAAGCTTTCGCATTTATAATATATATTAATATATATATATTAGATTTTCTAAATTTTTTGATGTAACAAATACATTTAGAAAATAAATATCTTCTTTTATACCTGATACTCAGACATGGTACTAAAAATAATTGTATTGTCAAATTCCCTGAACTAAAAAAAATCCTTGATTTTACTGATAAGAAATCATTTATTATGGTATATTTGTTGCTTTTCATCAAATTGATTTATATTCACATTGTAAATGCATACATGGAAAAAAATAGATTTTTTTTAGAAATCGATCTTTTAGACCTCGATTTTTTTGTAAATCGATTCATCAGATTACTATTCGAATCGATTTAAAAATCGATCTTTTTCGGAAAGAATCACCATCCCTATTCCAAAGTTGAAGGATGTTTCATCTGTGCTTCACGGAATAGGGCATTCCGTCGCTGACATCAACAATCAACACCTTACCATTGGTCTCCAACGTCTTCCCGACATTTAGCAAATATTTAGAATCTTTAATGGATTACATAAAAGGAATGTAATGTAATTGTACTTGTAAATTTATTAAAAATTGATTTATACCTATGTTACCAATACTTTATTTACAACCCTTGTATTTAATAATTGATTACTTACAATTTTCATACACATTATTAAACCTATATTCCCCACAAGTCATGTATTGTCTTCAGGTCAGGATTTAAAAAACGCACACTTCTCCATTACAATTATTTTGTTTTCACTAAACTACTACTAAGTCTATTTGGATGCTGTTGTTTCTAATGTCACCTGTCTAACGTAGTGAGATCGAGGCCCACGAAATTCATCGAGGCATAGGACTAGAGGTACGCCTGTCGTTGGCCTTGAGCACCATATAGGTGACAGTACGATTTAGCTCGGCGAAATTCCC
The DNA here is from genome assembly GCA_019973935.1 of Trichonephila clavipes. Taxonomy (NCBI): domain Eukaryota; kingdom Metazoa; phylum Arthropoda; class Arachnida; order Araneae; family Nephilidae; genus Trichonephila; species Trichonephila clavipes. The sequence goes on along the minus strand of BMAU01018568.1, from coordinate 4,411,578 downwards.
CGAAGGGACGATAGATGGCGACACCACCTCTATCTCCACTTCCACAATTTCTGCATGGAAACTGAGGGGGAGGGAAATATTCTCCAGTCCCTGCGCTCGTGACTCAGCCCACAAGACTACGGACCCACTGATTTAACGAGCACGTACTCCGTGTGTACTCGGAGGGTATTTGGTGGTATCGGGCATCGAACTCAGGCCTTCCGGTCTGGAGTCCGATGCTCTAACCATTAGGCTACCCATGGCCCGCATATGGCAACATTATCTCTATAAATATCGACGCTTACTGCAGAAATATCTTCAAAATCAGCAAAATGGTACATGAGTACTTCTTAGTAAACTTAACACTCTTGTGAAGCGTCAGTTGTACTTTTTGTAGTTATAATAAGCTCAGTTGTACCCGAAGTACAGAGGAAAACTCATTTTTCGTATTGAATAAAGACAAAAGTTCGCAGTTTTAGTTTGAAGGAATGTCAATAATACCATGTGGTCCATTCTGACTGAATACAACGGCCCTTTAATTGCTATCCTGACTATTTTGACTCTGTCTTTGTATATCTTTTGTGTGTGTGTGTGTGTGTGTGTGGGGAAGAGAATAAGAGAAAAATTATCTCGAAGAAACTGACTTTGGTTAACACCTCATCTCTTCCGGTGTATGCGTCTGAATATATTACCAGAATTCATGTTTTGAGCTTTGAAAGTAATGTGTCTAACAATTTTAATTTCTTTTTGTTTTGATAATTTTTTCGTGTGAAAAAAATGTGAGGTTTTCGTGACATTTTTCTTCTAACGTAAAATAACATTTTTAACCATTTTTCCCCTTAAAGTGATTTCGTCCCTTGTGAAATCAAATTCATTCAGAAAAGGAGAAATTTAATCATTTATCTGAAAACATTTGAAAGATTAAAAATTGGAATTTTTTTTCTTTTTAAATATATAACAAAAGCTTTTACTGCAAGTATTTAAACTCACTGGAATAGCAAATGAAATTTTACAGAATTACGGCTGGGTGGCGTGATTGATTTGTCGCTAGCCTTCTGCAACTAGGTTGCGGGTTCGATTCCGACCCAAGTCGGTGGATTTTTATGATGCAGAAAATCGACAGTGGTCATGTCGTATAATTATATGGCAAGTAAAAGATCCCTAGAGTGTCTGTTTAGCTTGGGTGTTCTCAGCAAATGCCGCACTAAAAAGAGATACAAGCTTCTGGGAAATGTACTAGATTTGCAATGGTAAAACACCAATCCGCAGCACATTAAAAATAAAAAAAAATGATACTTTAACATTATTGTTATTGAAAAATTGACTACATATACATTTTCTCGGCAAGTTTGTATATTTCCATAAATTTCATGATATTATTAATTTTTAAAGAGTTTTTAGATTTCGTTCGCTTTTATGTTCCAAATGTAGAAGATTTGATATATGAAAGAATTGAAAGCAAAGCATGTGAAAAGGTTAACCCATTTCATAAAAAGCCATTTGTGGCTATTTTTAAAATGAATGGCGTACTGATCTGAAAATTTTATATGAAGTTTGAGAAAACATTCAAATTTAATTATGTATTTAAGGAATAGTACTTTGAAAAAATATTTAAAAGTTGAATCTTCCCTTATTTAGATTTTTTTACCGTATTATATTAAATAAATTACAATATTTTTCTCTCTGTATTTACGAAAAGTTTTAGTGATGCCGCAATAAATATATTACGTACTATCGCAACAATGCCAATGTTCCAAGATAACTTGAAAAGTAGGCAACCCCGATTTCGAATGTATTGTACGCGCTGAATCGGCAACCCTGTGTTTCGTTTTATACCTGTATAATGTCGCCAATATGGTCGTGATAGTACATTATTGCAAGCTGTCACAGAAAAATTTCGTACGATTGCCAGGACTGCAATCATTGAGTCAGAAGAAAGGCGTTGTCTCATACGAAGATTTATTAACAATCAACGGAACTAAATACTGAACTTTCCAGAAAGCTGCAGGTTTATCAAAATCTGTGGAATTTATCAAAGAAGTTTTGGACGATGCAGTTTCAGTGATGAACTAAACTGAAAAGGAGCGCCAAGAACAAATTTTGTGAAAAAAAAGAAAAAACTAATACAACTACATTATACATGTAATTTACAGCTTTTTACAATTTAAGAAATGAGTATAAACATTCGTATAATTTGTACAATGGGGAAGGGATAGTTCCACCACCAAGCGGACAGTGGGTACCTACAGTCTGAAAAGTAAATATTGTTTTATTTTTCTGAAGTTATTTTACAATTAATAATTATTCTAAATTCTAAAAAATGTTGTCAATTTAGAAAATAATGTAAATGAAAAAGAATTTTTTCTGGAAATTATAATAATCTACGATATATAGAACAATGCATGAACATAACTGAAAAACGTTTAATAATGATTCTGCTTTTACCTAAAACTTAAGGTATCATTATATGTCTCATATACACTCATGTCCATAAATTAAGAATAATGAAGTTCAGGCAAAGAAAGAGACAGAAGGAAAACAAATTTGACTTATTTGTTAAGTCTATTTATTAAACAAAAGGTAAAGAGCAAAAAAGATGCTATATGTTTGACATAATTAATAAAAATTGCGATTTTTATTCCCTGGAGCAAATTTCAAAAAAGAACCTATTTACAAAAAAAAACAGTATAACATGGTTAGTATGATGATTAATACGGAGTATGTCACCCGGACGATGCAATACAGACCTTACAACGCCTAGGCATGCTGAGTATCAAATTATCAATCTGATCTTGGGGAATATTACACCACTCATGAAGCAATGCCCTCCGAAGTTCCGGTAGACAGGTGGGAGGGGGTTGACGGGCTGCAATTCGTCAGCCAAGCATATCCCACACATACTCTATTGGATTCAAGTCCAGTGAGTATGCTGGGCAATCCATACGGGTGATATCCTCCGATTGAAGGCATTCGTCTACAATGTTTGAACGGTGAGGACGGGCGTTGTCCTCCATAAACAGAAATTCAGCACCCATGGCGCCCCGAAACAAACGTAAATGTTGTTCCAGAATGATATATGTGGCCTGTCATCGTTACACTCTGAACATGCAGGTCAGTTCTGGAACCAAGAATAATTCCTCCCCAAATGAGCCATCCTGCACCACCGTAACGGTGTCGTTCAATGGTGTTCTCTTGGTGGTAACGGGTACCTGGCGCTCTCCATATTAAAGTCCGGGGAGAATCAGACTGCAAACTAAACCTGGACTCGTCGAAAAACATCACACAAGACCACTATTGTGGTGCCCACAATGCATGCTCTCTACTCCAGGTTAATCGCAGGCGACAGTGAGTTGCGGTAAGTGGAACACATCTGACAGGCCTACGAGCATATAGACCAATGTGCCCTAAGCGTCTGTACACGGTCTGCCTTGAAACTGTCGTACCGGTAGCTGAAGAGAACTGACGAGACAGGTCTGATGCTGTGCTCCGTCTGTTTCTTTTGGCAGTAACAGCCAAATATATATATATACCGGTCCTCATTCGGCATTGTAACTCGAGGGTGATCTGTGCTGTAACATCTACTCACATTACCATCATTTTGAAATCGTTGCCAAAGCCTGGAGATGACACTCTGGGCGATTCCAAGTTCCTCGGATTCTTCCAGCTGGGTACGTCTACATTCCAGCCGTCCAATAATTCTACCACGTAATAAATCATCCAAATGCTTCCTTTGTGCCATAACTATGCGGTTATTGCACTGAAAGGCTTTTAAAGCGCTTGTGAACAATTTTACTGGAAATTAGAATTTTCAGGTGCCAACGCCGAAGGCGTTTATACCTAGACAATTTTACTTCTTTGCCACCATTCCTTATATACCCCTCTCTTACACTCTTGTCATTGTGACGTACTATCCGCGCCATCTGGTGGTTTCCTGTAATTTGCATATTCTTCTTCAAGATGTGTGTGATAATTCTACACGTGAAATTTTTATTTTAGAGTTCAATTTCTGTGTGATTCTGAATTATCCTTAATTTATGGACATGAGTGTAATTTAAGATATTATCCGTAAATAACATTCATATTTTTGCAACCTTTTAATACGCTGCAAATGTTTACATGAAGAGTTTAAACTCAAATATATTTATGTATTTTCTCATAATTCAAACTCATTTTTAATAATTTGTGTAATTCAATTTACTTGTTATACATAGTGTTTTGAATTGTAAATTTAATAATAAGTAAATATATATATGCTACGGTTTCATCATCTTTTACTTCAAAACTAAGTCAAAATACACCTTTATTTAAATTCTTTCCGAAAATGTTCCCGAATAAATGGAAACATTTTCTTTCCAAGAAAACTTCGGCGCCTAAATTAAGTTGGATGGGAAAAATATCCAAAGCTCAGAATGATTTGTCAACATGACAACTGCGAGTTGTAAATCTGTCAAGAAGCGCAAGAAGTCTTCTTCCTTGATAAATTAATGTAGAGTTGGTGTGTGTATGCTTGTAGAAAAGTTTTATTTACATTTAATTGAACAGGAAAAGAATTTAATTCAATTACTGGAAACTTCAACTATTACTACGTTGAAGACTTATTCGTTAGTCTTCACTTAAACTTTATTCATAGTTTAGTTCATAAGGTTTGGAACCTATGAAATTCAGACTCATTAAATTTAAATTACGTATTTAAAAATATCATTTAGTTTATTTTTATACTTCGGTTGCTTCCTTCAGTTTCACGGAAAAGATTGCATGATTTTTCCCGATGATTGCTATGAAGATATTCAAGTATTAAATATATACTTCAGATTAAAAAAAAGGTAGAAGTTTAGTATTTTTTATTTAGTTTTTAAGTTGGAATATAGCTTAGAATGGCTGAGACTGATAAATTAAATTTAGTAAGAGAATTCAACAATTATATATATAATTCGATATCGGTTTTTCAAATGAAATTTTTAACACTTTTAAAGATATACATACTCGTAGAATGATATATAAATTTATACTCTTCTAATGTGTTACAGATTGAAAATAAAATATTTTAGTAGTACCAAATATTCAGAGAGAAATGTATTAATTACTTCGACTTTCAGACGATGCTTAGAAAAAATAACAAAGATTATAAAGCAAATTTTTTCAAAATACGTTAAGCATAAAATTTTTATTCTTAAGCGAGAAAAATATTTATTCTAAAATGTCAAAAATTATTTAATCTTTTAATTCATAATTTTTATTGTTATATAAAATAAGCGGAACTGTATTATAGAGATTTATCTATTTTTTTCATAAATAGCAGGTAAAATATTTTAGACATACTAAATATTTCATTTCAAGGTTCTTACTATATATGTATCTTTATATATAAAAATCTTTTGTGCGTGTGTATGTGACTAAACTCCTCCTAAGCGACTGGACCGATTTTGATGAAATTTTTTTGTGTGGGTTCAAGTGGATTTGAGAATGGTTTTGATTCACAATTCGGCCCGATATAACAATTAGTTAAAAAGATGTTAATTAAAGCAGTTTTAATAACCAGTTTTGGGCGCCAACTTTGATTTGTCTGCATTGTTGTAACAATGACAAAAGTTGGTGTCGAAAATCAGTTTTCAGCCAAAATGGAATTTCATGATGTTGCTTTTTTAACTGTGTTAATTAACTGTGTTTAAAAAAATAAATGCTTCTAACATGTGATTAACTTGAAATATATTTTTAAAATCTCAATTTCCAAAATGTCTTAATTTTTTCTAATTTAAATTCCTAAAAAAAGATAAAACTATTTTTCAAGCAGATTGGTATATTTTTTTAACCTTTTCTAACTCTGCCAAGTTAATTTGAAACAAAATATTAAAAAATTTCAAAAAGATTTTGGAATTATTTACTTTAAAAAAAATCTGTTTTCTTTATACATAAAATATTTTTAAAGAAGATGTATTTTTTTCCGTCTTGGGGAGCCGTAAAAATACAACGAAAAAAATTGGAAAAATCACCAAATGCCAGTAATTGTTAATTATGGGAAAGCTACCTCAGAGAACACACGAGTTTGAGCGCTTATAGCGCATGTGCGGAAAAACAATTTACGGAGAGTACGTAAACAGATAAGAGATTTTTCTGTCAAATAAAAAATGTTTTCTTTTTGAATATTTTTTCTTTTATAATAAATGTAAATAATGAATTTTCCAGAAATTTTCCAAATCCAATTATTAGTTTGAATTTTAAGAAAGTATTCATTGTTTCATGCATAAAATAATTATATAATACGATTTTAGTTTTTAATAATACATCGCAACTGATAATTTTCTTTTAGAGAAATAATTTACTGAAAATACTTAAAATAAATAGGAAATGCTGCGCAGTTTTTATTAAATAGTACTATTTCCTTTTAAATCTTTTTTTTGTGCAATGAATGTAAACAAGTTTTTAGGCTTGCCCTCCTCTTAGTGCTTTTTTCACAGTTACATATATTTAATCGAAAAATCAAACATCCAGGTAAAAGCAGTTGTTTCATAGCTAACGGTAGACATTGTTTGACGAAAATTGATATAAATTAATAATTTTTTTACGAATTAAACTTATATTGCGTTTTATTATTTATTTCTAAATTGTTTATTTAATAATAAATTCGTCTATTGTCTGTTTTCTTGAGAACAAAACTGGATTAACTTTGTAAATTTTTAATCGAAAATAGAAATTTGAAAAAAACATGATCTTATCCCTCGGTGAAAAAAGGGGATTTTATGCTAGAAAAAATCCATATAACGCTGGGCTGAACGGAGGGAAAAGAATTCTGTCTGACAAAGAGAAGAAGTGGAAGAAATTTCTGAAAAGGGGATTTAAATGGCATAAATATAGAAATCACTCACATCGCTTAGTAACACACACAAAAATACTGGTGTCCAGAGAGAAAGGGAAAATTTCCATGGGGATAAAATTGTACCCACGGAAAAAGCCCTTGCAACCCCGAGCTAAGTGGCGAGAAAACAAACCCACCCGACAGTACAAAGATGTGGAAGAAACTTCAAAAAAGAGTATTTTAATGACATTAATACAGAAATCACATAAGTGCTGACACTGAAAGGGAAGGGGAATCTTCCTAGGCATAAAGCTGTACACTTGAAGAAGCCCGTGCAACGCCGGGCAATCCAGGTAGTATATATATATATAAGTATTTGAATTATTTTTTAAACTGATCTAAAGAAAATTAGTTACTGCTTATATTAGATTTCAACGTTGTCTATATGAATTCCCATTAAAATTTTTTTAGGGAAGGGGACTGTAAAGTCTCTCTTTGAAGAGATTGTTGTTTTCACTTTTGTTATTATATAAACCTAAATGGGTTAAAGATAATAGAAAGATAACAGAATCGAGAAAAATTTTAAATATAAACTCAGATATCAGAACTCTCAATAGAGACATTGTTACAAAGAATATTTTGAAAAAGTAATCCCAGTATCAGGGAATTTAAAACATTAAACAAATAAAAGTGTGCGTACAGACAATCCTCTTCCATATTCACGCAACGAGCATTAAATAAAAGGAGTCTTTTTGAATCAGTATAACTTTTATTGATTCCTCTAGCGCCGCAGTCAGTTCAAACAACAATAACGTGATCGTTACATATGTGACGAATCTGTACGGAACCTTTCCACTAATATTCTTAGGCATCTTTTGGGAGATTATAAATTCGCGTATATTTCCAATCAACTCCAAAAACCGAACGGGATATGCAAAGTAGATAGGGTATTTAAGTAGAGCGTTGTAAGCTAGCAAGGATGAAGCCTATTGAGCCAGCAGCAGTAGCCTCCAGTTTGGAGGATTCAATTGGATTGCGATACTGAAGAGTTACGGTTAGTAATTTACGAAGGAATCTTTTGAAGATACCTAAGTATTGTCAGGTGATATAATATAGTTCATTATTGCTTAAAAAATCGTTAGTTTAATTAAATTAGTTTAAGTTAATGAAATTTAATAATTCGAGTTACGTGTATTTCTCGGACCTCCTATTTCGGTAGACCTTGTTTGATCTTACGCGTAATTATTGATTAATTTCATAATTCGTAATTTAATTTAATTATAAAGGTCAATCCCTTTGGGTTGACGTAACATAGAAATATTATATATGTTATTATAGTTTCTGAGATTAGAATCAATGTAATAAATACAAGTTATTACTATGCAAATGGCTCTTAGTGATTCTTTGCCTCAAATTAATCTTGGTGTCCAGGGTGGAACCTAGGGGGGGTTCTAACACATAGAATAAGATATTCGTAATTTAAGGACGTCAAAAGTCGTCGTACAAATAGTGTAAATAATTTGTATTTGGATGTGTAATACCTTTATCTTACTCTAAACTAGATTTAATTTGCGTCAAAATTGTAATATTCACTAGCAAACGCCGTTTCTTACGTTATAATGGTGATTCATTGGGAACTTAGCGAAATTTTGGCGATAGAGCCAAGATGGCGTCATATGTGGTGACCAAGTTGACGACTTTGACGACCATTTTTGGCGAGTCCGGAACCCTCTGGATTCTTCTAGAAATTTGTGGAGAAATCGCCTAATTTCAAGACCTATGACGCAAACGTGATTTTCTCGAATTATCCGCGAGGGATATAAATAGAGAAAAAGCTTGCCGAAAGTGAGTCAGTCTGGTTTTGACTAGCGATCACTTAGTAATGTTTTGACTGTTGAAGTGTTTAGTGATTACTTCGGCTGTTGAACGAGTGATTGCTTGTGAATATTCTTTTATATTCGTGTATTTTAGACACTGATAATTGTGTCTGAGTTCTGTTGAAGGTCTGAAGACCTTCTGAGATTTATTTTGTGAATATTGCTGCTGAATCCTGTATTTAGAGGATTGGATTTTCTACAATAAATTTTCATTGCTTTTAAAGAACTGTCTTGTTTTTTGCGACTGATTGGCATAAAATCCTCGAACCCCGGATCAACGTAACAATACCTTATAGGGTGTTCCTTTTTTTATAATCTCTCTTAACTTATTTAGCTTAGATGGCTCTTCTGCGGTTATTTTACTCCATTCTTCTACCATGACAGATTTAAGTACTTCTTTGGATGTTATTACGTGCTCCTTGATTCTCCATTGAAATAAATCCCAGAAATGCTCTATTGGGCGTAGGTCTGGAGACTAGCGGAATGTACAGAGTTTGTTCGGCACTTGATAGAGCAACCATGATCTCATAACGCACGCCATGGGCTTGGAGTCGTTTCCTGTTGAAAATAAAAATCACCAATCACCTCAAGCTTCTAGGCACTTGCTTTGAGATTTCTCTTCAATATGTTCGAGAATTAGGTTTTGTGCATTTTTATTCAATAAACTAAGATTACTTATTTCAGTGCTTCCCTTGCCCAACCCCAAACCATAAAGCTCCCCCTCTCTACTTGAGAGTCGGAAAAAGATTACAGTTATTTTGCTTTATACAGGGTTTGATGCCGAAAACGCAAAATTTACTTACATCTGAATATGTTACCTTTTCCCAAAAATTGTGGGTCTTATGTAGTCTTATTATGTGTATCTTCCAGAAACCATTTGTCGTATGTAGTCTTATTATGTGTATTTTCCAGAAACCATTTGTCGTATGTAGTCTTATTATGTGTATTTTCCAGAAACCATTTGTCGTATGTAGTCTAATTATGTGTATTTTCCAGAAACCATTTGTCGTATGTAGTCTTATTATGTGTATTTTCCAGAAACCATTTGTCGTATGTAGTCTTATTATGTGTATTTTCCAGAAACCATTTGTCGTATGTAATCTAATTATGTGTATTTTCCAGAAACCATTTGTCGTATGTAGTCTTATTATGTGTATTTTCCAGAAACCATTTGTCGTATGTAGTCTTATTATGTGTATTTTCCAGAAACCATTTGTCGTATGTAGTCTTATTATGTGTATTTTCCAAAAATTGCATGTCTTTAGCAAAAGTCATTCTCTTAGCCCTGTTCACTCGAGAGATGAATGCCTTCTTCCATACAACTCAGGCATGACAACAGCTGACTTTGACAAAACTTTCAGCTATTTGGGAAGCTGGTAGACATTGATTTATTTTTGTTGAGCGTATTACAAAGCAAGATTCTCGAGGTGACAGTGCAGGTGGGTGGCTGGATTTTGGCTTGGATGTTAAAAGTCCAGTTGATTCATAGTTCACGATTACTTTTTGAATTGGGGAATGTCTCAAAAGTTCCAGCAATTGCTCTAAGAGATTTCACCTTTTTCCAAAGATCTATGATCATATTCCTTTCAGCAATATCGACCTCCTTACCTGCCATATAATCACACAAGTATTCAAGTTCTCAAATTCTACTTAAATCATTATAGAAGCTCGCAATTACTTAAAAAGATACGACCTCGAGCAGTTATATCACAATGGGCTCAATTCATGTGACGTCTTAGTCACAAAATAGTGATAGCCACGTGATTCTAACCAATCAATTCAAAAGCTCATGTGACATCATAGTCACACGATAGAAACTATCTTGTGTTTCCAGCTAATCAGTTCAAACGCTTCGGTGTTGCCAAGTTTTGCTCTTTGCAGAAACTTTCTCTTAAAAAGTACATATGTATACAAAATGCTTTTTATTTAAAAGTATAAGCATAAAATACTATTTTTTAAATTTAAAAAAAAAATCTTTTTTGAAGACATTTTTTTCCTAGCATTTAAACATCTATATCCAAATATGAAATTTGAAATTTTATCTGAATTTTACAAATAGAACAACAGGTACTATTAATTTAATGTTTGTTTTGAATTCAATGTAGAGCACATGTTTGTCTTTGTCATGTGATGTCATAAATTGAGCCCATAAAATTTTTTTTAAGGAAAAAAAAAGTTCTACGTTATAAGCGTGAGCGGACTATTGACGGAGGTGATTAGCTATTGCTTGGAGATTATTATTGTTTTTTTTTCAAAATCAGGGTGTTTTTGTTTTAATTATTGTTTGAACCAGGTAAGTTGACTAAATCTGGGGAGATTACAATAAAGATTTTAAAGCATGAACATATAATTTGATCGCCGGTATACAGAGTTTCAACGGTATGTTTCCGTAGATTTCTCTACACATATGCGTACAAACGCTTATGTATCACTTAATTAAATATGGCTGAAGGTTTATTTTGATTGATAAATTATGCTTGCGTTAAAGATATAAATATTAAAAACATTTTTCTACATTGTTGCATTTATTGTCATCAATGTAACTAATCGTTTCCCTCATCCGGTGTAGTGGGTAGTGACGCTGACTGCTGTGCCTCCGACCTGGGTTTGAATGCCGGAGGAGACATGAGTGTTTGTAATTGTATAGCGCCTTTGCGTCATAGGAGTACTCTAAATAGACATCAAGCCGCAAGTACTCTCATAAGGTTAGTGGAAGTGGAAGGCCCCTGACTACCTCCAGGGTGATCTCCCTCAAAATTGGTGTTGAATTGAGCCAAATCACACTATTACTTGTATGGTGCTCAAAACTGCGGCTAACGACAGGCAGACATGTAGCCTTTTTCCGCGATGAACTTCCTAGGCCGGGATCTGACACCGTCAGACAGGTGGCATTAGCAACAACAACAATATTCATATCTAGAATCCGTCAAATACAGTTCAACGTCTCCTCTTTTCTCCTTGCGTTTTTCTATCATTCCTATCAGCCACCTCAGTTTTTTCTAGGGGATGGTACCTTTAAATATGGAACTCTACAAATCGTAGGGTGAACTAAAAGTCTTACCTGACTGTAAATATTTATTTTGCTTAAATTATATTACAATTAGACACATGTTTTTCATATACATTGTAAGTATTATAATGATTCATTTTATGAAACCATTTTGCTCAATAAATAACTACATGTGCCTCTTGGAAATCTCTAAAAATGCCTTAGCGGTATTCCAGTATCCGCCAAGTGTTCTCTTGCATGTCTTGCACATTATAAATGTTATAAATATACAACCTAAGTATTTTATGAATAATTCTTACCAAACTTGTTCGCTGTTTTTGGATTTCACGAGATGCTTCACACGATGATCTAAGACTCCGTTGAAACGAATACCAAATGTGTTTAACAGTTGCTTCACTCATAGTAGGTCTGTAACTCCTAGGAAGACCCTTAACACTGCATGTTGCTTTGAACATTTAATACTCTCGCTTTATTGATTTTACACCAGTCGATTTGCTTCCATAACAACGTTAAGAGGAGTTGGAAACCTCTCTCTACACATATATATACTGACAATGTTAAATTGGATGTTTTCGATGTACCTTTTCTCAAAATCTGTTGTATGTCTATGCTTGAAATTTTTATACAATTAAAGTACACCTTTCCTATTATACTTTTAGCTATATATATATAATTTTGAGTTTTTCAATAAATTATAAAATATTTTATCAAACATTGCGAAATTTGACCCATATTTCCCATAAAAAATTTGTAAAAATAAATTTTTGTGTTTTTTTACAAAAAATTCATTTCAGTATATATTAGCCGTCATTATAAGTACATCATAAAAAATTTATATACTTATGAACAGTAATTTCTCAGAAAAGGTACATCGAACATCAAAATTTACGTTTTGAGATAAATTGATATTAATGTTTTCAGTGAGACTCCTTATCGGCTAGGAAATTAAAAAATAAAAGACTCAATTTACAATAAAAGATACATATTTTGGTTTATATCAGATGTTCAACTTTTAAGCAAAAACGAAGTACTTTGTTTACATTTTTCGCCATTCAAATGGACGCGGCCCGGTTTCAACGATTATTTAAAATAGGTTTTTACTCTTTCGTGGGCCATTTATATCTCTTTTGAATTTCTCACAGTTTTTTTTATATTTTATTAGCAATTAAACAATAGCATTTTAGGAAATATATTTCTTCATTTTATTGAGTTTTATGTTTACATTTAAGTTTTAGGGGTGGGAAGAATATTTCCCTTGGAACCATTCACCGTCATCAGAAAAATTAAATTTAATGGTGATTATTTAAAATGAAAGTATGAGAAGCATATTGCAATGCACAAGGGTACATCACATTCTGCACACATGTTAGCGGGTCCTCTTTTCTTGTACCTTTCCGCTACATTTCCTACATCGTCTATAGTTAAAAACCATCTTTGGCATATAATTCTCACACTGGCTACATGCAAATCATCCGGAACTACACATTTCTTTGCTTGGAAGCTAGCAGGAATGTTTTTTTCCTTTTTCTTAAGGAACATCCGTCAATTAGCTGACGAGCTAACACTATATATGGAATGTTAACTGATCTAAACTTGTGTTGTTTTTTTTTGTTCCCCTGCCAGAGTATGATAACAAGGTCAATAAGAATATAAAAGATACGATGCCACCATTTTACAGATCTTCTTATTTGATATCTTTCTTTTCTTTGATCACAGCGTTCAACCCCTCCTATGACATCGTTATATTCAGCGATAGCTTTTGGACAAGGTACTCCTTCTTTAGTACCATCTTTTTGTTCGATTTACAGATATAATAATCACTGGAATATGCGCAGTAGTACAAAACTGTAACGAGAATCAGTCTCCACATCGTTATAATAGCAAGGCCAATATACACAGTCCAGTCATATTAATGTGACCAATGTAAAAAGCCAGAATAACCATCTTTCGCAGAGGGAAAAATAGTCATTTAGGATCCTCAAGGTATTCACTAGGATGTTGAGCCATGCCGACTTTATTGCTGCACTAGATTACGCGCGTGAGGATCCATGACGCGAATAACTCGATCGAGAGGGTTCCATAGATTATTGATTGGGCTTAAGTCAGGTGAGTTTTCTGGACACGGAAGAACGATAAACTGATCCTGGTGCTCTTTGAACCACGCACGTACGCTGTCAGTTGTATGACAGTCCGCAATGTCCTGCTGGTAGATGCCACCATCCTGAGGAAAAACAATGCGCATAAAGGGATAGACATGGTCTCAAAGGACAGATGCGTACTTCTATTGATCCATCGTGCTTTCCACAATGATCAATAAACACAGAAAATTTAAGGAAAACATTCCCTAGACCATAATGCTCCCGCCTCCAGTCTGAACCTTGCCAGCAATTGTTGCAGGGTGTTTGCTTTTAAACGTTTCATGCCGTATTTGCCACCAACCATCCGTCCGATGGAGTATAAAGCGTGATTAATCAGAAAACTCTACCTGTCGCCTCTCATTGGATGCCCAGTTGCGGTACCTGTATGAAAATTCCAGTCTTCGTTGCTGATGAACAGCAGTCAGCATAGGTGCATGAACCAGGCGTCTGCTTCGGAGAACCAGACGCAACAACGATCGCTGAACAGTAGTTTGGAAGACACTGTTGGTAGCCCCTTGGTTCATCTGGGTGGTATGTTGCTTAACGGTAGCACATCTATTCTCCCGAACTCGCCTCTGCAGCCATCAATCACCTCTATTACCTATGGCCCGTGGTACACCACATTTGCCATGTCACTGATTTTGGACGGTCCCATTTTGCCATGCACGGTATACTTTAACCACGGTGACACACGAACAGTCCACAAACTTAGCCGTTTCGAAAATGCTTCCAACCTTTTCCCGAAAGCCAAAAATTATGCCGTTTTGGACTTCGGATAACTCTTTACATGTTTGCATTACGCCAACGATTGTAGTGTTTTCCGAAGCCCTCACACACTCTTTATATACGCTCAATAGCACTGCGATGCCAGCATCCTTCTATGATTGGTTATTTAACGTCAAAGTCGAAAGTACGTGGTGGTCACATTAATGTGACTGGACTGTGTATTATAATGGGTTTTGCGCTTCCCACAGGTGTACCTTAAAGGATCATGTAGATGGGAAGTAATCTTCCCAAGGCCCACGAAAGGGTTATGGGCTCCTAATTACCAGAGAGGTTAAAGTAAGGTATTTTTAGAAAAGGTTAAAATCTATACAATTTGAGAATGTAAAAATCTCAAATTGTCAAAAATAATAACTTTTGATTTCCCCAACACCCTTTAAAATTTACGCTGAACATTAATGGATGAATTCGTTACATGAAACCAAAGCACACACATTGGTCTTTCTCTTGAATCGACGCCATTTCGGCAAAAAAGAGATGTAAATTTCTTACAAGTGTTCCCCCTAGTTGCTCTTGAATGAATACTTTCTTCATCTATTGCACAAAAAGAACTACTAAAACTGACCTATACAATGATACGAAAAATACACTATTGTATTAATCAAAGCAAGACTTTGGATTCATCCTATATAACTAAACAATGGGTTACATATTGATTGCGGACCTCATAATTTGATTTATGGTCAAATAGCTCAAAATTTTATCCGTTATTACCGTGCTTCTCAAACTTTCAATATCTGCTACCCAATATTAAATCATAATTTTCATCACCCCATACGAAAACAATGAATTGAATTCAACAATAATATACTTCGAAGCGAAAGCAACTTCGACTTTAACCTCCTTGGGGCCATAGACGTATATAAACGTCTCGCAATCAACCTGTGGGTTAATTGTCTCGGGCATATATGTATGTCTTTCAGATGTACGATCTTTTCTGTGCTCTGTAATTCTTAAAATTATTCCAAAGGCTTTGGAGTGCAATAAAAAGGATCTTCACAGAGTTTGCGACATATTTACTTATTTCATAGGTTTTGCTTATTTATTTTGCTTTTCTACATCTCCCTCAATACTCCACATACGCTTTACTACGTGCTAATAAACGGTGTCATTGTGGAGCGAATTGCGCAATTTTTAATCGGCATTTACGGGATTAATTATAAACCGTACAAACTATCAAAGTAAGTGCTAATTTTTGTATATAATTTTATGTATGACAACCCCATGGGGTCACTGGTAATTTTTAAACATGATCTTAACTTAGTATTATTAAATTAATTATATAAAATACATTGCGCAGTAGATATATTTATGCGTGTATTATATCAGTGTATATATGTATTTTATTTTTATTATGTCACAATATATTTTATTTGTTTATTTTGAGCAAGTTAGTAATTTTTTTAACAATGTTTTGTTTTTCACATCCCAATATGTTTGCGCCCCCCCTCGTAGGTTTTTCACGCCCCCTAGGGGACACCTCCCCACAGTTTGAGAAATGCTGTGCATTATTATACCAATTTATTGAATTGATAATATGAAACAAAATATAAAAGGCACAGTTTAGGAAGCGAAAATGAAATTCATTTTGAAACTCAAAGTGGGCGGAGGTATATAGGAGATAATTTTACAATAATCTTCTTACATCTATTTTTTTACTTTTGCTCCTTATCCAATATCATCCTTTTTTTAAAAAAAATACCCTCCAAGAAACTGGTAGAGAAGTTAAGAACTTGAAGCAACACTTTCTAATTGAGTTTTTAAATAAGGAATCGCGGAGAAAACAATTGATGCGCGTAATGATAGCGCTTCGTTCCTTGTTTTGAGATCCAGTTAGTTAGTTGGGAGGCAAACCCAAGCGAAAAAGAAACCTCGCTTAACGAAGGTGAATTGTGCGTGGACATAATACACAAGTCGACCCTCCGAAGTCGTGACTGAAATTCGCATCATCGAGCGGAGAGGAAATTCTCTTTTCTGTGGATTTACTCGTCAAAGCGACGAGAAATACTCTGTTTTCGAAACCACTTTCCTTTCACCTAATCTGCATTGCTAATTTCTTCGGGATCACTCCTTCGAATCCTGTATTATATTTAAAAAAGGAAGAAAATAAACTAATTTTTTCGCCATTATAAAGTGAGATATTCAAAGTCTTTTCCTTTCACCTTTTAAATTTAAAGAGTATTTCTCACACTGTTTCTAAGGATGAAAAAAATATTTTTGTACATACTGCGAGAGAGAAATCCCGAAAAAAGAAAGCTATTTTTCTTAACTTTAATGAGATTTTCGGAAAATAATATTATGTTATCGCTCTTATTTTCCTGTTCTCGTTACTCCTTGCATGTTCTTTTATGTTTACTAACTACTCTGCTAGAAATAAAACTATCTCCCCAAAAGAAAAGTAAACTGTGGTGTAAGATGGATTTTTGAATGTGAGTTTACTATCATTAACTAGTAATAAAGGCCTAATAGTTAGAGTATAAAATAAATCAACCAAAATATCCGTCTTAAAGTTGCTTTTAATTAATATTTCGAGAAGGGTTTGAGAGAGTGTACTCATAAAATAATTTAAATTTTATGAGGCAATCTCTATGCGTCTCTAAAATAAATTTAAATCTCATTGCACAAAGTTTACGATTTCGTATACTTAACGTATAACATATTCGTTCAATATTTTTATTGTTTGTGAATTTGAATGTAGATGTGTGAAAACTTGAATGCCCAGATAAATTTTTAATCCTCTTTTTTATGTCAATGAGTTGAATTTAAGAGTAGAAAATATCTAGAACAAGTTTGATTTCCTAAAAGTTATAACATGCAATATTAATCTTGAAATTAATATTCAACATTTATTTAAAAAGTAAGTGCTAATTGCTCATGTAAAAAGTCACACGCTTGTCAAATCCCTATAATTAACACTTTATACTAAAATCAGTGACTAAGTATTTAAAATTATGTAAATAATTAAACATGAGATGTGTCTGCAGTTCTGCATTAATAATTGCACTTGAAATTCGACTAGAAACTTTGTTATATTATAATTAGAATCATATAGAGGAAAATAATTTTTTCCTCAAAAGGAAAAAGGAACAAATTCTTATTAAATAAAAAAATACTACACAATCCTTAATATCTGAATAACTGACAAATCCGAAAAATAAGACAAATTCATTAAATATTTATTGAGTAATATATGATTAAACACAGGTTTTTCTGTGAAAAATTTAGTCCCGAAAAGTTTTGCGTGGGCAGTTTGATTAGCTCACAGAATAAGTGGTGATGTAAGAGTTGGAATCTTGATCTGAGTTGTAACCGTTTAGTTGAAAGAGCAAATATTAATATAGAAAAGCACTTCTTCATTTTCTGAAAATTGTCTCGTTGGTAAAGAATAAGAAATTCCCATATTTACCCAGACACTGGCTTCCTCATCTCATCATGATTCAGAATTACATACAAGCAATTTAAGGTAATGGTAAATAGATAAACGACTGGTTAAAAATATTTGGAGGCGTGTCCGGAAACTAAGTACCGTATTGCAAAAACTCGCACAAACATTTTTTAAAACTAAATTTATAATTTCAAATAAAAGAGCATTTCAGAAACTATTTTTCTACATAGTTACCACCATTGTATAGGCATTTTTCACATCAGAAAAGCACCTTGTCTATACCCTCTTCAAAGAAAGATGCCACCGTAAATAGTTTTTGAAGTTAGTAGGAACTTATTAAAAAACAAGTGTGTAATATAAGAAATAAATTTTAAGTCAATTTCTACTTAGATCAACAAAGTCAAATTTTATTTTAGCTACTTTTTATTAAATAGTTACAATTAATAAAAATATGTATTTACATATGACAGAATCATTACACTAAGTGGTAATTAATTTTTATTAATTATCGTTAAAGTATCGTATTTTCATCCAAAACAATTGTGTATATAAAATTTCAGTTCAACTGAATACTTTAAAAAGTGAGAAAAAAAAGACCTTTTCAAGTTTTGACACGTCGCCAAAACGGTCGCTAAGTCATCAAAAATTATGCCAACGTGGCTGTATTTGTAATTCTTTAAATAATTAGTTTTAATCAAAATTAATTTTTATTAATTATAATTAAATTATTGTATTGTCATCCAAAATAATCATGTATATAAAATTTCAGCTCATTTGAGCGCTTTAAAATGTGTTTTATTAATGATTGAAAATTCCACCAAGAATAATAAATAAATAGAGAGGCAAGCTAATAGTAGGAATTGAAAAAACAATATCTTATTATGAACAGTCAGAGAGTTTCAAAAATTTTCTCATTCACTTTTTCCACTGAACCACCCTTAACAACAGAAGATCACCCACTTTGTGCATCATCATGAACATTGATGCACCTATCATTTAACTGCCAGACCGTTTCATCGCTTTTTACATTTTCACCATAAATCTCAACAAAGTGACGACGAATTTTGACTGGCTTAACATTCCTTGAGTACTGAAAACGGTTTGCAGAAAGTACTTCATAGTCGGTGGGATCGGCAATAAGGATGGCGATTCTTTCCGAAAAAGATCGATTTTTAAATCGATTCACAAAAAAATCGAGGTCTAAAAAATGGATTTTTTTGAAGTTTGCATTAACAATGTAAGTATAAATCCATTTTATGAAAAAAAAACAAGAAAGATACCGTAATAAACGATCTCTTAACAGTAAAATAAGGGAATTTGTGTGTTACTTTTTCGAATTTCACAATTATAATTATTTTTATTACAATATCTAAGTAATAATTATAAAAGAAGACATTTGTTTTCTAAATGTATTTGTTATATTAAAAAGTTTAGGAGATAAAATAATTTAGCTTATAGCTCCCAATACTTGATATCTAAGCTTTTTAAAAACAAAAGTCTGTCAAGTCTACTGGGATACAAGCGTTTCCGCTCATCACTTGCGATGTTGCCGGGAATTGAAAAAGGCGCTCACAAGGAACAGATGATCCCACGATACTCATATACATCATGGCTATTGAGTAAACGTGATAATAAATACAGTTTCCTTGTTCTTGCCAATAAAGTACAGGATCATACTTCAGGTGCACAACTGCTTGTGATAAATAGTGCTTAAAGTCTACGTTTAAGCCCTGACTTTCCAGTGCAAGTGCATTACATGTAGAGAGTAAACAATATACTTTACGGTTTTTACCAAAGCAAAAAAAATCGCATGTCGATTTTCTAGGATGAAATAACGATTCACTGAATGGATTCAGGGCTACATATCGATTTAAAAAAATCAATTTTTTTGGCTTGAGAAATCGTTTTTTCGATTAATTGATCTCAAATCGCCATCCCTAATCGGTAATCGTCTCAAACATTTTGAATCCTCATTAACACGTGTAAAAATAACACAATCCGACTGTAATAGCGTCATTGGACGGAGACACGAGTGCTCAAGTGTTGAGCTGCAAAACCACCGCAATTTAACACAATGTATTACATCAGTATTAGGGAAATTTTGAAGCTGAAAACATTAGATAAGTTAAGAATCAAGGTTTTCTTACTTGTTCATTATCATTATTCTTTTTCAAAGAAAAAATTATCACTTCCGTAAAATAATGCTTAGCACCCACTTCCCTTTGTTCATGCTTAGTACCCTATGAATAAAAACGGTTGGATTCGAAAAAGGATTCAAGTACTGCTTTTTTGAGACACATTATTTTTTATTTTTGCATGTGAAACACAAAATCGTAAAAATAGAAATGAAAAAGACAATTTTTACCTAAAAAGTACCAATAAACCCTTTGTGTTTCACTACCTTAAAAGTTGGAATTTCAACAAAAAGAAAAGAGGCTGAGATCTATTTAGGCTTAAAGGAGCACGGAGATAAATTTGTGTGAGTGTTGCTTGTATTATTTTGATTCTGTCGGTGATAGAACATCCAGCTTTATTTCATAATTACGGAAGGGCTTTACGTATAAAATATTAAAAACAACTTGGAATAAATAGTTTAGAGTATTCCCAACAGCAAAATAATGTAGAACTTTTTGTCAAGTTATTTGTAAGCGTAAAAAACTACATGTAAAATTTGTTGCAAATCTAGGAACTTATTAAAACCAAAGTTAAACTCAGTTTAAGTTTGCAAAAAAAAAGAAAAACAAAGCAAATAGAGCAAAAAAGAAAAGAAAAAAATTAAATAGGACTCATTTTTCTGCCATCCATGATAATAAAGGATAGTTCACAGTAAGATGTAAATGTATTTTTATTCATTTATAGTGGAATTTAACGGTTTGAGCAGCTAGTGAATTTCGGTGTTCTATGCAGTAAAACACTGAGACACAAAGGATTAAAGCAAAAGGCCACATTTAAACTTAAATTATTGAACCAAGTGTAGTCCTTGTTAATTGAAGGCGTTTCAAAACAGTGAAGTTCATCTCCAATAGATCTCTGGCTGCTTCTGCGTGTGAAATTAATAAAATAAGCATAATCAGTCACCGCTCATCCGGTAAAGTGGTTAGTGACACTGACTGCTGTGCCGTAGGGTCCGGTTTCAAATCTCAGAGAAGGCATGAATGCTTGCAAAGTATAGAGCCTTCATGGCAGTGGGGGTACTCTAAGTAGCCTTCGAGCTGCAAGTCCTCCTGTGTGGTTGATGGAAGAGGAAGAAAGGTGGGAGGTTCTCCTGACCATCCAAGGTTGTTCGTCCTCGACATTGGGTGAAAACGAACCAAATTGTACTGCCATCTGTATGATGTTCAAGGCCACGGCTAACGACAGGTGTAAAATCACATCCCCTTACCACGATGATTTTCGTGGGTCTCAATCTGATACCGTCCGGCAGGAAGCATTAGTAACAACATTTTCTTTTAAACTTACATTTTCTTGTCAAAGCCCAGATAAGAATTGACAAGAAAATGTAAGCTTAAATTATAACACCCGGAATTAAAAAATTCAAAACCATTTCCAAGTAGCACTATCACAGTTCACTGGCACATGGATTCTTGGATGAATAATCAAGAAACATGTTAGATAAAAGTTCATACAGATTGATGATAGCATACATTAAGTAGCATTTCCGTTTCTCGTATATATAGTTAAATAAAAAAGCCTTTAAAGATAATTTGAGAGTTAAGAGATATAGACAAAACGATTTCCTTTTCATTCATTATCAAATATCGCTCTTTTTAACGGGCACTCAAGATTACGACTTTGGCCCCTGAGCATTCGAAATGAGAAAACTTGGGGTCATCCTCAGGTTTTAAGTTTTTGGGAAAAGGGTTCTCTTTGACGAAAGATTTAGATATTTTATCAGTCCGGAGGGAGATACGGAATCGGTTCAAAAGTTTCTTCACCTTTGGGTCACTATTTGAATGGAGAATTTCGGGATCGATGATGTCCCTGATAAAATGGTTATCCCTTTCACTCTCGTTTGTTCATTGTGCTTTGTCGTAATTTATAACATGGCTTGGAATAGTTACTGATAAGATTAGCCAGTCTGATCCTAGGAAGCGACTAGATGGAAGAGATTATGATTTGTCTGGAAAGGAAGACTCGCAGTTTGAATATAAGGCTGGACAGTGTCATTACAAAAATGTGGAATCTATTCAAAAACATTGGTTGCTTAATTTATTATGTTATCTATTTGTTTAATGCTGTCTGTGAAAGAGTTTAAATTCTTACGATTGAATTTCTAGACCAGGGGTACTCAATCTTTTTTTTTGTGCTGGACAGCTATTTCACGCGGGTCGCAACATGAGGATAAAAGGAGAGGGAGAAATGCTTTAAGACCAAGATAATATTAGAAATCTAAAATGTTAAAAATTGATCATAATATTATATATAACTACTGTTTTCTCTCTCTCTCTTTTAATTATTATTTTTTATATTTTATATTTTCGTCACTAACACTGAATTAGAAACATTTAAGAAACACTCCATCACTATTTCTGCATCAGTAAACGGTTTAATATGATTACCAATAATATAACAAACTTCATAAGATATCTTTATTACCGCTGTGACATTACCACTAACACAACACTTTGTTGCTGTTGCACAGACTATTCAAGAAAGCCTACTTATCACCTCTTGAAAAAAATCTTCGAGGAAAAGTGTCATTGAATAATTCCTGTTTATTGGTATTTTTTAAATACAGCACTTTCGTGACAAATCAAATAATTACTGATCCATATTTGTTTTTACTACAAAATAGTTCATCTCCCAATCGTCTTGAAACTATTTCGGAGATTTTTCGCTTGTAAGATATGAAAGATAGTTAAAAATCAGTTCCACCCATAAAATTGTCGCTAATCCACTGTTGTCTTTCATCACTAACCGTAACCTTTCCAAATAGGAAAAAGCATAACAATTCGTACCTATACGACACCGACAGCAAAAAGCAAAATTGGTATATCTGATTTCTTTACAAAGAATTCCCCGCCAAATTTTTAATACAATGTTCTTAAATGAGTTAATTTCTCAGAGGAATGGATCATGACCGGGCCAATTAAAAAGGCTCGGTGGGCCGCAGGTTTAATATTGCTGGTCTAGACAGTTGCCCAGTAAAATGATGTAAGCTCATCAAAATGATTGATTGAGGATAAACCCTTAGTCGTGCGCACATCTGAGTGAAACAAAATCACACGCACCCGGCCTAAGGAGCCACCGACATATTTTGACCTCTCCCTTAAAAAACTTTTAATTCAAAACACCGGTAGACCTTGGGTAATGTCTAATGAAAGCAGATACACAAAATAGTACGAAAAAAACCCAGTTTAATTGAACAAAATGAAGATTAAACTAAAACCACCAAAATTGTTAATTTGACACAAAATAAAAACGAAGATTGGACTAATAAAGTATCATAAAAGAAAAAAAAATTGAAAACACAAGTAGTATAAAGTCTTTTCAGATGTGGGACTCTATTGAAATATATTGTAATATATCACAGAATATACTTGCTTTGAATAAAACGCGTGATTGCAAAGAAAATATCTTTAAAAATTTACTTTCAAAGTTATGACACAATCGGGGCCACACTCGGCCTCACAAGCCAGAGAGGGATCCGGAGAAGCTGAGGAGGGTTGAAGGTAACCTGAACTGTGGAGAGTTACTCATCACCAAGAGTCAGAAAATTACAGTAGAACATCGTTTATCCGAATCTATTGGGATAGCGATTGTTCAGATAGTCGAAATCCGAATGCGATCCATGCAGTATATGAAACCGGACACTATACAAATATTGAAAATCATCACATGCGAGAAATGTGCTTGAAGAAAAAACAAAACAGTTGCATAATGTCGCAATTTTACCTTTATTGTGGAAAATAATCATTTATTTTTCGCTGTACTATTGTAAGTCTTCTTATTTTCGCTGTAAGGTCTCCGATTCTCTTGAGTAACAATAATTGGTAGGACAGCACTCTCTCTGATTGTTGTTCGTACCACTCCATAGTTGTCTCTAACGTAGAAAACCCGTCAGCGTTTGATTAACCCTAGCTACTTTCGTTGTTGTTGCTGTCCTCGTCTTCATCTGCTTCATTGTCGACATGGTCGGATTGTCTTGCACGGATTTAATACGCATTAGTCTCTCCCTCCTACTTGACCGGTCCTTAGTGGAAACAAAAGTCGAATCCACGGCTCGACTAGAACACAGGCCATGATTTCGCGACCATGACCACTTATCTACCATGGAAACGTAAAGTTTTTGTACAGAATTTGTCATCTTATTCGCGAATTTTATTGGTAGAGAAACTGTACAAGGATTGATGTGCAATTGAAAAAAGTATTGAGTAAATCTGGATAAATAAACAAAAAAATTAAGTAGATAAATTCTTAAGCAGTATGTTTTTGCTTGAACACCTTATAAGTAAAATTTTTTTTAAAAGACCAGAAAAATCTTTCCCTGGAGCAATACGAAGGTTGTTGGCGACGGACCTTGTAATTTTGAGTCTCTGTTAGAGATGGCGATTCTTTCCGAATAAGATCGATTTTTACATCGTAATCTGATGAATCGATTCACAAAAAATTGAGGTATATAAAATCGATTTTTTGTTCAAGTCTGCATTTACAATGTAAATATAAATCCATTTTTATAAAAAACAAGAAAAATACCATAATAAACGATCTCTTATCAGTCAAATCAGGGAAATTTTTAGTTCAGGAAATTCAACAATTATAATTATTTTTATTTCCATATCAAAGTATGAGGTATAAAAGAAGACATTTATTTTCTAAATGTATTTGTTACATTAAAAAGTTTAAAAAATGGATAATATAGCTTATAGTTTCCAATGCTAAATATCTAAGTTTTTTTAAAAAAACAACAATCTGTCAAGTCTACTGGAATCTAAGCTAATCCGCTCATCACTTGCGATGTTACCGGCAATCGAGAAAAAGCGCTCACAGGGAACAAATGATTCAACAATACTCATATACATCATGGCTATTGAGGGAACGTGATGATAAATAGATTTATTTTTTGTTCTTGCCAGTAAATAAACCCTTTAACCACCAGCATCGTAATATAAAGGGTTTTAAAGGTAGTACATACAACTAATTGTAAATAATTTTATGATTTTTACCAAAACAGAAAAAATGAATGTTGATTTTCCAGGATGAAATATCGATTCACTGCTACATATCAATTTTAAAAAATTGATTTTTTTTGTCCGAGAAATCGATTCTTCAATTAATTAACCTCACATCACCATCCCCAGGTGAAGTGACGAAGATGACGAGTGAGTTAACGTCCCAATCTCCAAACTTTCACACCATGACAATGTGGGGACTTCGAGCCACGACAGAGTTAACATGCATCCTGGTGGATATTCAGTGGCATTAAGACTCGAACTCAGGATTCGTTGGTCACGTATTTCTGACCATGACTACTCGGGTACTACAGCCCTTAGAGTCTATAGATTATTGACTTAGAAATAATGTAGAGAATTAGAAAATTGTATAAAAGAAACCGACTCAAAATGAATCGAACAAAATATGTTTGACCACTGAGTGTGAATTGTATATATATATATATATATATATATATATATATATATATATATATATATATATATATGTGTGTGTGTGTGTGTGTGTGATTTATTTCAAAATCTTCTTTCTCTGCAAAATACCAACTTATGTTTTTTCATTTATAATTGAGCCAAGTAAACAACCAAATAAAAGTTAATTTTTTTTATACTGAAAAAAAATATTTCGCAATGTTATGAGGAATGTCAAGAATTTTTCGATACACATATTCTAAGATCGATCTTGGTTACATTTCTAGTAAACAAATCGAAGGATAGTGTTCATCAGTTAGATGAAATATTTGTAGCATATTTGACATTTGTCAGTAATTTCATGTGATACAAATATACTTGGAAGACAAATAACGCTAAATATTTCGATTAATCAAAATTTCATCGGGATTCGCAGTCTAAACGATTAACAAAAGTGGCATCATTTATATCTTTATTTTTTGCTTTTCATCGATAGGCAGTTTCTTACAACGAAAAATATCAAGAGCAAACTTTGCATTATAATTCTATCAGAGAAATTGTATTTCATAATGTTCCATATTTTTTCTTTATCTGGTTCACCAGGAAATATTCTTAAAGAACGTCCTTTAGAAGAAAAATTTTTGTGGTAGAGTATTTAAAAATATATGAATAAAGTTAAAAACAAATGCATACAATAAATTGTACGTGGAGAAATCAGGTATTAAAAATTTTGAATTATTTAAAATTTTCAACGAAGTGTAAGTTTATCTTCCTTTTATCAACAGATATCTAATAAGTTAATACAATTATATCTTCTTAAATGCACTGCCTCTCTCGTCCAGCTTGTAATGGACACAATATTGTTTGCCATTAAATTGGTTAATGTGAGTGGTGCACATATTAAACTCTAAATAATGCTAGATATGTAATCAAATGTTTACCCTTAAATTGAAGAAACAAGTGATGTTTGCAAGCTATCAGTAATCTTTTATATCCTTTATTAATGTAAATTACGAATAAGTTAAGAACATTCTGTCAGAGTTCTTTTATTATTTTTTTAGAATATATTTTTTGTCAACGATATTAATATTTTATTTCTTCAAAGTAAAACAAAATAAAAATGTCAGATAACAAAAAAATCAACCGAAAAATAAGGAATGTAACTCAGACAATACACAAATGAATTAAAAGTAAATCATTAAGCAATCAAAATCAGTGGTGCAGCAGAAAAAAGTGGAGGGTCAAAGCTTAAAGTGCCCAATCTCAGTTTTCGTGATCTTGGACACTGAGGTGTACGAGTGGATGTTCCGGTCAAATGGGAAGTCTGATGTGAGTTTTGTTCCCAAGAAAGTGTGGTGCTTATTTATCAACCCACTGAAGGGATGAAAGGCTGGGTCGACCTTGCCCAGCCTTCCCGGAACTGTGGCGTGGAAACGCGATGCGCTACTACTTGGCCACTGGGCTTCGAATTAAATCATTACAGTATGGAATTTCAAAATTAATTTGAATAAATCACATTGAAATGAT
This sequence comes from Trichonephila clavipes, assembly GCA_019973935.1. NCBI lineage: Eukaryota > Metazoa > Arthropoda > Arachnida > Araneae > Nephilidae > Trichonephila > Trichonephila clavipes. Next base: position 4,384,503 of record BMAU01018568.1, on the reverse strand, counting down.
CCAGATTCATTAAAAATTTGAATATCTTTAATGAGATCCTTACAAGCAATAAATCAATAGTAATTTAAATCATTAATTATTTGTGTTTATTTTTCGGAAAGGTTTTTTTCAAGATTCTGTAATTTCTACTATGACAAAGAAAACAATCTTACTTCTTTTAGGATAAAGAAAACAATCTAGATCTTTTCTTTGACGTCTGATCTATATCCAATTAACATCGACTCCATTTTAAATCTAAATTATGCAAGCAAAATTAGAGATGCACTGAATTTAAAAGTGAAGTAATTCTAGTTACGCGACAGTAATTTCAAGTTCAATTTCGTCTGTTCATTTCAGGCTCGAGAACAATACAAGTATTTTGCTCAATTTGAGAGATGGCGTGTTGTTAGGCTTAAAAAAATATGTTCAACATCTGAAGAATCATTTGATGTTTTGATTATAGAGATGCCGATATTTGATGACATTATCATTTACATACCTTCAAAATGGCTCAGCCCCCACTTAAAAACGGCACAATATGATAGAAAAATTGTCTACAGTAGCACCTTGTCCTCACATTGGCACAGAGTGCAAGTTTGGAGTACCAGCCAAAGTGTTGTCCGCTTTCCATGATCGTCACCAATAGAGTTTCATGCTGCTTCTCAATAGGACTCAATTGAATAATAATTTTAAATTAATAGTATCCAATATTCAGCTGCATCAACGATTCAATGTTTAATCGAAACATCAAAGACCGTCCAGACCCTTCATTGATGACGAGGAGAACCAAATTTGTGTGTGTGTATCACTCATCTCGCTTATCATTTCTAACCTGTGTACTGACAGAAACATTTGCAGTATTTAAGGGATCATTTGATTTGCTGTCTCCTATTCCTGAAATCAAATTATTTTGAGCAATAAGAGTATCGTTTCAAACAGTCTTTTCGAACAATGAAAACATATCTGGAGAGTGTAGAATAACAATGAGTTACTCGAATGAATGTCGTTAATCACGCATTTGTCACTGATGCTACGCCTTGTTGAGATGACTATCTTTTTCTCGGAAGGTTTGGATACGTTTCAACAAGATAATTCCAGTAATTAAACGGAAATAATTTCTATTCATTGTCTACTTGCTCTTCGTGAGCCTCTCTAGCTCATTAAATAGCCAAATCTATCTCCATTGCGTGTTAGTGTCTAGAATGACAATTACAGAATGGGGGACAAAATATCCCACTAGATCAGTGTTTTTCAAACTGTGGGGCGCGCCCCCTAGGGGGCGAGATAACATAAGAAGGGGGCGCGAGCACATCGAGAAGTCGAAAATAAAACTTTATTTAAAAATATTATTAATTTACTAAAAGGAAGCAAAACAAAATACCTTCTGACATATAATAAAAAATAAAATATGCATTTACTCTGATATAATATATTTATAAATGTATCAGTACTGCGCACTGTGTTTGATAATTAATTTAACAATATCAAGTTCAGAACAAGTTTAACAATTACCAATGACCCCATGGGCTTGTCATATACAAAATTATATACAAAATTTAATACTTGTCTTGATAATTTGTACGGTTTGTAATTAAATTTGTATTGTAGATTTGCGTCAAAGTACATTATTATTGAACTCAATACATTGTTATTGTTTGGATGGTGTAAGGGAGCGCAAAGAAAATTATGACTAAAAATTGGGTTGCAAATATTGAAAGTTTGAGAAGCACTGCACTAGATAACATTAACGTATTCAACGAATCAATGTCAAAAGGAACAAAAAGTTGAATTAAAGCCAAATGTAAAAATACGTTATTGATTTCTTTACGCAATTCACTTAAAGAACAAAATAATTGGATCCCTTTCCGCACTTCAGTAAATTTATTTTAAAAAACTCCGTTTACTTACATTTTATGTAACAAATTCATAACCTAATAAAAAGAAATAATAAATCGTTATTATGATTCACCATCATATACTGCTGACCACACAAAATGACCACACAATTCCATCATACGTTGGTGGCAATGAAATATAAAACCATTAGCATTATAGCGCAGACGCACATCCCGGGCGACCGTAACACCAAGTGCAAGCGCAATATAAGGGGAGAACAGATTGGCAATTTGAAGTAAGGCAATTGATTTTTCGTGCGTTTCTTTGCGTACGCTGTATATATATGCCTCGTTCTCTCGAGCGTCGTTCTCATCGAGCATCTTTTGACCAAGCTTCTGAATTCGACCAAGAAAGAATAGTAGCCTATATGAATTATGAATTATCCTTCAGAGAAATCGGTTAACATGTTGGATGAAACCAAGAAATTGTGATGCGTATCTGCCATCGCTGGATGTAGGAAGAAATGACGAGCCGATTGTCCTCGCCTCGTTGCACCACTGCTCGTGATGACAGGAGGATTGTACGCGTGTCAGTGATGGATTGCACAGCCACACCACGAGCCCTAGCACAACAGTTTAAGTCTTTTACGCATCTTTTGGTGTCCAGTCGAACCATTTGACGCCGTTTGCAGCAGAGTGGAATGTCCGCAAAGCGTCCATTGTTTCGTTTATCCTTGGCTAGAAACCACAGGCGTTTGTGCCGCCAATGGTGCGATGAACGACGGACATGGACAACGGAATGGAACGACAGGATGTTTACTGATGAATCCCTCTTCTGCCTGCAACATCACGATGGTCGGATTCGAGTTTGCAGACACCGTAGTGAGATGCTGCTGAACTGCTGCGTTACGCATCGTCACACTAGTCCTGCACCCAATATCATGGTTTGAGGGGGTATTGGATTTCACTGCCGCTCCCCTCTAGTACGCAATGCCGGTACTCATTGCCATTTCTGGGGTGTTGGAACTGGTGATCCTCTTATACATTCAATGTTTGCTATCAGTCATTTTCCAACAGGATAATGCACCACCATACGTGGTACGCAATGTTTAAGAGTTCGTCTTTACCCATCAGATTAAATTGCTTCCTTGGCCTGCTTGTTCTTTCGATCTATCGCCAATCGAAAATGAGTGGTCCATGTGTGCACAATGATTGGCTCGGGATACACCACCGTGGCTTCACCTGATCTTTTTTGGTAATATGTGGAAACAGCATGGACGGCTGTACCTCAAGAATACATTCAAAGCCTCTTTGACTCAATGTCGAGGCATTTGGCAGTAGTTATAGCCAAAAATGGCGCGGCTACACTAACTACTGACTTTATCATCATTAACAAGTCTCAAGAGGCTGTAATTTTAATTATTTGATCTTTGTACAACATGTTATATGCCAAATAAATTCCGCTGTGATATCTCTAGTCCTTCTTGATGTTGCATATTGTATGGCTAGCAGTGTAGTATTCATTCATTAGATTTGTTTATTGAAACAATGAAGCATGCTCTGTGAGGTTTGATGCATAATGCAAGTGTTTATACGATAGTTTGGCACTAATAATATTAGAATATATGAAAGATAAAAAGTTTGGAAACAAAATAAGTTAAAAATTTATTAAATTGAAAAGTTATAGTAACTTATTGTATCCAAGATAAAATTATATTTCTCTGACATTGCCCTATTCTAAAAAGCAACATAAAAACATGACATATATCCATTGATCAGTAATGAGCACTATGTAACTGCCATACTGTGTATTCTTACATGGGATAAGTCAATTATGTAGATAACAGGCACGAATTTTAAAAGTTAAATATTACATTTGTCCATTACTTCCAGTTAATTGAATTCATTTTTGTAGTTAAAATTTATCTGTGGAAGTGGAAAACCTTTTCTTCTAATAAAAACTATCATTAAATTATCCAATTATCACATAAGACTCTTCTCCAATATTTATTTCATAGCTATTATAAATATATCTGTAATGCAGTTAAAATGCTAATGTGTTTTTCTGTTATTGCGAGATGTGTTGAAGCAAGGTCCAAATGTAATTTTTTGTGCACTCGTAAATGTACTTGAAGAAGCCTTATTTGGTCTACACCAGGGGTACTCAAACTTTTTTTCTGCTGGGCCGCATACACATGTCAGCTATTTCACGTGGGCCGCTTACATGTTAGTAATTTCACTCAGGCCGCATCATGAAGATAAATAGAAGGAGGGAGGGTTAAATGTAGAAAATTGATCAAAATATTTTTACTACTGTGGTTTTTGTTTTTTAATTACTATTTTATATATATATATATATATATATATATATTATTATTATTGTCACTAATGCTGAAGAAGAAGTATTTAAGAAACACACCTTCACAATTTTTGCATCAGTAAACGGTTTCATGTGATTACCAATAATATAATAAACTTCATAAGATATCTTTATTACCGCTGTGACATTACCACTAACACAACACTTTGTTGCTGTTGCACAGACTATTCAAGAAAGCCTACTTATCACCTCTTGAAAAAAATCTTCGAGGAAAAGTGTCATTGAATAATTCCTGTTTATTGGTATTTTTTAAATACAGCACTTTCGTGACAAATCAAATAATTACTGATCCATATTTGTTTTTACTACAAAATAGTTCACCTCCCAATCGTCTTGAAGCTATATATTTTCTTCGGATATTTTTCACTTGTAAGACATGAAAGATAGTTAAAACTCAGTTCCACCCATAAAATTGTCACTACTCCACTGTTATCTGTTATCACTAACCGTAAACGTTACAAATAGAAAAAAAATTTCATTTCGCACTCTTACGACATCGACAGCATAAATCAAAATTGATATATTTGTTTTCTTGACACCAAATGTTTAATATATTTTTCTTAAATAAGTGAATTTTTCAGAGCAATGGGTACCTACCGGGCCACTTAAAAAGGTTCGGTGGACCGCAGGTTGAGTAATGCTGGTCTACGCTAAAAATGGCAGTAGAAGCAAAAAAAAAATGAGAGTTCAAGAATTAAGGGATTGGAATGGTGCAGTTCAAATGTCATGTTGTTGTTGATGTCTCATATGTTAAAAAAGGGGGGTAGAAGAAGTAAATTTTCAAAAAAAAGATCTACCAAATTGATAGTTACTTATTTTAAGCTTCATACAACTGAAATGTATTACTAACACTATTTCTGAGATGTTTTATCTCTATCTTCATTTTTTATATTTCCTGTTTATAATTTCTGCCCCTCTTTTTTCGTTTATTAAATTTTGAAGCCCAGAGTTTCAAACATGATGAAATCCTTTTTCATATCACATATAGCCATTCGATTCGTTATGTGCTGATTGACATCCTTTACAATTCAAATTTTGAGACAGCTGTAACTGACCCTTGAGTCCTTGCATGCCAAAGAGCTATTTCATTTGTATGTCAAGCATTTCTAGAAGAGATCTCTAGATATGTGGAACAAGGATTCCTTCTGTCACCATAACAACTCTTCTGTGAAAGGGTTCTTCGTTTCTAACATAGATTCGCAGTCGTTTCAATGCTCACTCAAGAGATACAAAGTAGATGTTGAATTGCCCTTATTCACAGAACAGGAGCATGAACAAATAACTAAAACGTACTCTTTCGTGACGTGATTTCGTTTTCCCGCTTTGGCTGTCAACAATTTTACGCAACAGGAAAAAAAAATGTACATTTAAATGACAGAGATTGGAGGTGCAACTTGCCACGCCTAATTGTCTAATAGCAAATAATAGAAAGTAAAAATGTTTTCTTTTTTCTAAAAATGGCATAAATAGGGGTGATACATGATACATCATTAAAAATAATAACAAACACGAGCGGTGATAAGAGTTTGAATGATACACGTACGAGTACTCATCACTCGATAAGCAAAGTTAAATTTTCTATTCAGGAAAAAAAATACATTGATAAGATTAATAGAAGTGCCGCGACTGATAGCTGGGAGGCCAGCCAACTGTCGAACTTAAAAAAGTGTACGAGTACCATCTGACTGTCCATCAAGTTCTAGAAATATTTTGATTTCGAAGAAAAGTGGTCTAAGATCAGCGCTTTTTGAACCCTGATACGGGCGACTGCAAACGTGTTTGCCCAGTGTGTAAAACTTGCTTTTCTGCTGTTATACATATAATGCTGCAAAAGCAGTCTACATTCGCGATACTCAACTACGGCCCACCGAGCCTTTTTCATTGGCCCGGCCAGAGCCCATTGCTCTGAAAAATTCACTTATTTAAAAAATATACATTAAAAATTTGGTGTCAAGAAATCAAATGTACCAATTTTGCTTTTTGTTGTCAATGTCGTACGAGTGCGAATTGAAAATGTTTTTTCTATTTGTAACGTTTACGGTTAGTGATAACAGACAACAGTGGAGTAGTGACAATTTTATGGGTGGAACTGATTTTTAACTATCTTTCATATCTTACAAGCGAAAAATATCCGAAGAAAATTCATCGTTTCAAGACATTTGGGTGGTTGACTATTTTGTATTAAAAAACAAACATGGTTTAGTAATTATTTAAATTGTCACGAAAGTGCTGAATTTAAAAAATACAAATAACCACATAAATTATTCAATGACACTCACCTCGAAGATCCCTTTCAAGATATAATAAATAGGCTTTTCTAGAAAAAGTTTTGCGACAGCAAAAAAAGTGCTTTGTCAGTGGTAATGCCACAGCGGTAACAAAGGCATCTTATGAAGTTTGTTACATTATTGGTATTCATATTAAATCGTTTATACTGATGCAGAAATTGTGAAAGAGTGTTTCTTAAATACTTCTAAATCATTGTTAGTGACAGAAATAAAAAATATAATTAAAAAAAGCGAAACAGGAGTTAAAATATTTTGACCAATTTTCTATATTTTAAACCCTTTCTCCTCTTTTTATCCTCGTGATGCGGCCCGTGTGAAATTGCTGACATATGTATGCGACTCACCGTGAAATAACTGGCATATGTATGCGGCCCAGCAGAAAAAAAGTTTGAGTACCCCTGGTCTACATTTTAACTACTCTATCCTTAAAATACACTTTCATCCTCTCTATCGAATCTTTTAATTTAGAAAGGGTAGGGGGATTCATAATCAAGTTGTTAAATTTATCCTTTTGTATAGATGATGTCTTGAAAACCAATTAAAATTAAACTGTTCCTACAATTCACTTTTAAATTACTTCGAAATGAAATTAAGTTTTAAGAATGGATTTTTTATGTATGAACATTTGCTACTCGTTGAATTTCCTGATATCCCTTAAATCTACTCAGAAAAAAAAATATTAATTTTTCTTTTTAAAAAATAATTAGAATTGGTTGTAGATTGTGATGATACTTTTTGTACTCAAAAGTTTAATCTCATTGAATAATCAAACATTTATATGATAATTTTTTTTTCTAGCTCTTTAAGTTCACCACATAAGTTGTTGAAATTTGTGTTTTAAAATATTTTTCTTCGCATTTTTTTTAAAAAGAAGTAATAGTAATGCAAATATATACAAACAAGGTTTTCCGTTTTGAAAATTCAAAAATTTTTTCCTCAATAAACATTTAAATTTAAAAGCGATGTTTTTGCAAAGTCTGGGAAAATTTATTGTTCGATATTCTGAGGCTTTAATTTTTTAATACGTAACAGTTAACTGTTTGAATGTTGAAGCTTTGAAACTATGCAGTAGCTTAAATTAATTATACATTTTTATTCCATAATATTTTACTTTTCTTTGTTCAGTAAAGATTGTGTTCCAATTATTCATAGAGAAAAAATTGCTATAATTAAAATGAAATTAATAATACTTTTCTTATTTAAGTTCTTTTTTGTGAGTCCTTGCAACATTTTTGTGAAATATATACAACCAGTAGCACACACAGGAATTTTTCAAGGGGGGTCCGGTGTCAAAAGTTCACCATTCTTGTATCATGCTCTTTTTGATTTTGTCGATTTTCGGGAACAAAACACAGTAAAAAAACTAATTATTGAATAAATAATTAGCATTAATTAATAAAATTAATCATTAATAACAAATACTTAATTAAATTTTACGTACTATATACTTAGAATAATAATCAATTGGAAAAATATCAAATGCTTTGGGGGTCCGGACCCCCAGGATCCCCCCCTCTTGTGTGCGCCACTGTATACAACTAATAAGTTGTCAAGCACAAAATATTTTCCACTGTATTCATTACTAATATAAATTTTATTTTTATGTCTCAAAAATTACTCTGTAGCTAAAATTATTTAGATTTTTATTCTCAACTTAAGAAAAATAAATGCATTTTTTATTACATCAAGTATATTGTTGCTAAGGGAAAATATCTCCACTATCACTCTTTACGTGATGGGAAATTTAATAATCTTTTTTCTTGAGTGGAAACCGAAGTCGCGTTTTTCTTACGCATGCTTCCCTCCTATTTCATCACTACCAGTGCAATTCTTTTATACACATTTATATGAAAATAAATTACTCATAGTAATAATTCAAGGAAAAAACATTCCACGTCGTCTTTGTTTGTCTCAACGCATTTAACCAGTAATGACATTTCTCACTATCTAAACTTTGCCACTGCAACTCCGAAGTCCATCTCTATCTACATTTTCTGAAAAGTGACGACCAACAAACAACATAAAATAAAATTTGATGACCCATTGATCTGGAAAGGCCAAGTATGGTGTCAGGATTCCTCTTTTCTCAAATAAAAAAAAAGTCATCCGATCAATTTTTTTATCGGGCTTTCTTTCCACCCGATATTACGCCAAGAATTTTGGACTTTGATTTCTCCGTACTCTTCCACCGTGTCGTGACCTGATCGTGATGTAGCTGGACTTTCCAAAGTTCACTGACTGATGTAAATTGTTGCAATGAAGGATATGAATGAAGTACCTCCTTTAGGGATGGATTTACCGACTTAAAAGGTTCTGATCCACCCCATCAGATATGGGTGTGACCAATCATAGCGTAACTGCCTTTTAAAATCTGTTTCACTTTCCATTCACATTTATTGCATGTTTAAACAAACGTGAGCAACAAATCGAGGGTAGGATCACTATCTCTTTCGAAAGCTACTTAAAAAGAGTTTCTACTAGTCTCAGCATGATTTTTCTCAATTACGATTCATGACTTGCACTCTTCTAAAGGAAAACAAAACCTTTAGAAATATCAAACCCCTGCGTATCAGGTAGCCTCTACTAAAGTGCTTCTCAAACTTCCAATATTTGAGTCCCAATTTTCTATCATAATTTTCATCGCCCCATCCCCTCCTACAATAACAATATATCGAGTGCATAATAATGCACTTTGATGCTAATGCTGTAATATAACTTTAATTATAAATGGTTCAAATTATCAAGATATGTATTTTTTTTTAACATTTGATATATATAATTGTATATACAGTAGAACGTCATTTATCCGAACGTTTATTATACGAAACGTCAAATATATATCCGGACAATTTCTTTTTTTTTTCATCAACTACATGTACTGTAAATGAATACGTTTTCGAACAGTACAATGCTCAACAGTTGTTCCGCGGGAGGCCAATAGTGACGGGAAAACCCAAGGTCAGAAATATTTGAGGAATTTCATTTGTGTGATTTGGTGTATTATTTGATAAGAGAATATTTGGTCAGTTTGTTTCCAAGTGAGGGGGTGTATTATACGTGCTCTTTCGTTGAGTTGTGAACAAGATATATATTTTTAATGTACGACAGCAATGAAGGTGGAAGGGTCCATGAAATGCTAACGCGTTTTCCGCGTTAGGGACAGCTATAGAGTAGTACGAACAGCAATCAGAGTGCTGTCCTACTCAAATATTGCTGCTCAAGAGAATCAGAGACCTAGCAGCGAAAAACGAAAGTGTACAATGGTACAGCGAAAAATAAATGATTATTTTTCACAATAAAGGTAAAATTGCGACATTATGCACCTATTTTGTTTTTTATTCAAGCACATTTCTCGCATGTGATGATTTTCAATATTCGTTAGTATCCGATTTCATAAACTGCATGGATCGCATTTGGTTTTCGGTTATCCGAACAATCACGTATCTGAACTGTGTCCGGTCCCAATTGATTCAGATAAACGACATTCTACTTTAAATATATATATATATATATATATATATATATATATATATATATATATATATATATATATATATAACTATATTGATATTGAGACTATATTGATGATTATCATCAGCACGTTGTCACAGGAGACCTTGGCATCGTGAAAGATGATTTGTTAAGAAATTTTATGGAAAAAGGTACCGGTTTTAGACTGATGATCACAAAAAATAAATCTAACGCTATGAAACAAATCATAAAAGATTTAGATAAATTCTACCTTAAAATTGCAATTAAATACGGAATGCCGATTGAAGATTTCAATCAATTTAGATCTTATGTAGCAACAGAAATTCGGGAATTAGATTTCACTGTTGAAAATGAAATTATGTATAAAGATCTTAAATCATCAATAGAAAATATCCAAAATGACTTCGTGATTACATATGTTGATAAGGTCTCTGCTAATTATGCCATAATTTGTAAATACTTTTACAGTAAAATATTAAGTAACCACATTTTAAATAATAATTCATTTCAAAAATCAGTTCACAATAATAGAGAAGATGATAATCGTCTTATAGCTTTGAACAAAAAAAGACTGAATATTCATCTAAATAATATTAAATATCCAAGTATTTTTTTAACACCAAAATTTCATAAAAGCCCTATAAAATTCCGTAGTATCACTAATGGATACAATGCATATATCACGAAGTCTGGGAAGATCTTATAATCTCTTCTTCAAAATTTAATTAATAACTTACAAAACATGGCAATAATTAAAAATAGCTTAGAGATTGCTAGAGAGTTACTAAGGATATGTTAATTTTTTCCATGCATGGCTTTGATTTCGAGGACCTTTTTAATTCTATAGATATTGACGATATGATTAAGGTTCTACAGTTCATTTATGATAAATATGAATTATATACTTCAATAAAAAAAGAAAAATTTGATATTCTTGTTAACCTCGTATTTAAAAGGAAGTTTCATTGCATTTGACCAGAATCTTTATAAACAGATCAAAGGATTACCTCAGGGTGGTCCAGCTAGTAATTGTTTAGCGAACCTATATTTACATTTTTTTGAAATTGATCATGTTGTAAATAATTCTTACTTGATTTATCGTTATATAGATGATTTAATAATTTTTGGTAAAAATAGTGAATGCAAACCAAATATTACGTTCTACCCTGATTATCTCAAGCTCCTTAAAACTAACTTCAACTCTAATATGGTGGAATTTTTGGATTTAGACTTGCATCTTATTAACAATAATGTAGTCAGTAACATTTTTGAAAAAAGAGATTCGTTTAAGTTCCATATAATTAAAATTCCTGTATGGAATACTAACTTGCATATATCAATTTACAGAAATATCATTTTGAATTTTTTATTTAGAAATGATAACTTAACTACCCACAAAATAGATAAATACAATAATATAAAAAAAATTTCAATGTTGTTTAGATCATGAATACCCTTTTAATTTCTTAAGAACTTATATTCATCACAAATACATTAACCGTCTTGCTACTTCTAATTCCAAAACCACCACACAACAATAGGATTTCAAAGTCAGCATGTTAGTGGTCTTGCTGTGAAGATTATACCATAACACTCATATCACAGTTTACATTTTTTCCACACACACCTTGAACATCTTACACATTGTTGACAACCAACCAAATTAGAGCCTAGCAAATTTACATTTTTGACAGTCAACCAATTCAAATTCTTCCATATTTGACTGTCATCTCTTTTGATATCTGTCTTTTCTGGCTGGTTTAAAAGTTAGTTCAAAAGATGCGTTTATGTATATTCGAATTTTTTAACTTGGTGAATAATTGATTTTCATTGATTTCAAGACGCTTGATTCTCTTGGAAAACGCTCTGTGAGTAAAGAAACTTTGTTAAATTATTTTTTGAAAAATACTTTTTTGATGTAATTGTTTTATATAGGATTTTTCTACTTTTCTTACGTAATTGTTTTGGGATTTTTCTGCATTAAGAGTTTGGGAGAGTTTATTACATAATAGTTTGTGAGTGCTTTTATCACACTCTCTGTGTTTTTACATACTTTGAATTTTTGTTTATTTTATTTTATTTGGTTTTTCCTACCGAGTTGCAAAGGGGGAAGGTTGGCACCTTCAAACTTGTTTAACCCCACTTATTCAGTCCTAAGTCCGAAATTGCTTTCTGACTCGCTAGGTTCTTCTTTTTAGTAGTTTCTTTTTTTATTTCTCTATAATTTTGTTCTTCATGTTCAGCTTTTATATTTTTATTACGCTATTTCTTGTTATGTTCATTATCTATTATTTCTTTTTTTGGTATATAATGCATGTTTCTTTCATATATATATATATATATATATATATATATATATATATATATATATATATATATATATATATATATATAACAATCCCAATGAAGTTATCAGTAACTATTGAATTGTTCTTAATTTAGTACTGATAATTTATAATTATCAAATGCTTACTGCAGTACTGGTACATTTATAAGTACATACAGCTATAGTTACAGTTTTTGTAATATATGGAGCAACAAAGGCTATTATCCCATAAGTACATTATGACAGTGTATTTTTATTTCTTATTATGTCAGAATGTATTTTAATTTACTTTGTAAATATTTTTAAATAACATTTTATTTTCGACTTTTCGATACATTCACACCCCCACATAAGGTTATCATGACCTCTAGGGGCCAGCCCTACAGTTTGAGAAGCACTGAGGTAGTGAATACATGTTATGTATAGGGCAAAATCCCATTGTAACCTCATGTGGATACATGGCTTATTCAAGTGTTTAATCAGTGTAACCTGCAGAAGGTAACGTTATACGGTAGATTTTCTTTTATTACGATTGTGTTAAGTTACGAAAGTTAATCTACAAAATGTCAGGGTTACAAAAATTTCTAAAAATAGTGAAGTTAAAATTTAAATTAAAAATCTTGGTGAAGTTGCTCGAAATGTTCCTTAGAACAAAAGGGCTTTTCCACATGCGTTACATAAGTGTATCGTCATTTTTGTTCTTATTCTTCATCTTCTTCATCCCAAATAGATAGATCCTTATTAGAGTATCTGACATATTCTACGGTTTCCAGCAAATATTTTCATTCAATATCACTTTCGTTGGAATCTAACAAAGATGCCATATTGGCAAAGAAAAGTAAAAATAAACAAAAAAAGTAGTTCTACAAACTTTAGAAAGTAAAACGAAACACGAACAGAGGAAATATATGTCGTAACGTCAAGGTGAGTATCCCCAGAAATATGGGATTTTTGGGGATTCTAGAAAGCTCAGTTTGGCACACAAGTGGTTAATTACCTTACAGTGCCCTATGTAATTCTATATAACTAAGGTGACCAACTGTCCTCCTTTTATAGGTAGCGTCCTTTCTTGAAAAGTGTCCTTCTAATTGTTTTCCTTTTCGATATTTTAAAACGGATCTGTTAATCTCTATTCAGAGATGAACCAAACATGTTTCCAATGAGTCGAAGAATAGTCTGAAGCAAATATCACAGGAACAAATAGTATTCAATGGTATTTTTGACTTCATCGAAAGTAAATTGGGAAGATCTGGAAAATTGTGTTGAGTTTTAATCGAAAGAAATGACTAATATTAAAATCGATGCCAATCGTCTGTTTGAAAAAATTAGAATACTAAATGTATATTTAAATTCTAATAAATTTAAACAATATAAAACCAGCACGCTAGAATTGATAAAAGATGAAAGGAAGTAAAATTAACCATTTCAAAAATGAACTCTTTCCGTAAGATAATTTATTTATTCTTGTTGAGTTTTCGTTGTGCTGTCCTGGAACAAATGCAGCAGTTGAAAAAGTTTTTTTCAGTTGGTAATAATTTTTGGGCTAGGGAGAAATCAAGATTGAATGTTGATATTTTAGCTGCAGTACCTTAACGTAAAATTCAGTATGAAGGATATTTTTTGCTCTGAAATTTCCGATGTAATAGAAAATGATATATTGACAACAACAAAAAAAATTCAATGGAGAAATACTCGTTTAAGAGTAAATAATTAAAAGGAATGCAAGCGTAAATAGCGTATTTTTGTTTGAGTTAGTAAAATATTGCATATATATATATACACTGATATGCAAAAATTAAGGACGAAGTCGAAAAATTAGCATATCAGCTGAACGAAGAGGCAGAGCGGACAGAAAGACTAATCAGGAGATTAAGTAAGGTGATGTACGGTAGCACATGCGCAGATATGCAGGTAGACGTAATGGGGGAGTGTCTGAGTAGTATAAAGCATGTTGTCGGTGTAAGATCAGTATTTCTGGCAAAGAGATTGCACGCCGTATAGCAGTTAAAATCACACCGAGTTGCTGCCTCAGCGAGAAATGGCGAATAATCAATCTGTTAGACGACATCTGGATGCTTTTACCGCAGGTCGAATCATTGGGAAGTTGGAGGAAGGCCGCAGTGTGACAAGTGTGGCTGCAGAGTTCGGGATTGCTCACAGCATCGTTTCACGACTTTGGAGACAATTCCAAACTACAGGAACAGCTATCCGGGGGTTCAGTAGTGGTCGCCCACGAGGAGCCACACCCGCAGATGACTGGTACATTGTCTTACAGGCCAGAAGAAACAGGCGGCTGACAGCGGGAGAAATCGCTAGACACACGACACAGGCAACTGGATGACCGATATCGCGTTTTACCGTGGCCAGAAGACTGTACGGTGGTGGTCTGTTTGCACGACGCCCTGTACGGTGTGTACCTTTAACGCCTGCCCATCAGAGAAGGCGTTCTCTGTGGTGCCACGAACACCGGAATTGGAGAGACAATGAATGGGGACGAGTACTCTTTACAGATGAGAGCAGATTCAGTTTGAGTAGCGATTATCATCGCATACTCATCTGGAGAGAGCGGGGAAGCCGCAATCATCCCTCGAACATCATTGAAAGGGACATGTATGGAGGTCGCGGTGTTCTCGTTTGGGGAGGCATCATGCTTGGAAGTCGTACAGACCTTCACATCTTCGACGCAGGTTCAGTCAACGGGACCCATTATTGTAACGAGATTGTTCTTCCATATGTGCGTCTTTTTAGAGGCGCTATGGGTCTGCAGTTCCTTTTCATGGACGACAATGCACCATGTCATCGCACAGTAGCTGCCGAACAGATCTTAGAGAGTGAGGATATTGAACGTATGGATTGGCCGGCACGATCTCTGGATCTCAATCCCATCGAGCATGTATGGGATTTTCTAGGCAGACGCTTGGCAGCTCGTACCTTACCACCAGTAACGATTCGGGAGCTTCGATTGGCGCTGCAAGACGAATGGGCAGCAATGCCTCAACAACTCATTGACACCCTCATTCTCAGCATGGGCAGATGCTGTGAAACCTGCCTAGCAGTCAGGGGAGATCATATCCCCTACTAAAGACTGGATGTTTCTTGCTGGACACCCATCACAGGGATGTTTCGCCCTTCAGTCGCATTGCGCTCCATGCTACTTTTTCAATCAAGATTCTTTTAATCCCTCTGATTTCTCTTTTAGTAAGTGTTGCTTACATTACACATGTCCTTACGTTTTGGGGATCTTACGGTATTAAATGTGTTGATTTGGAAAGCTTTTGTACAAAGTTATATTGAAAAAACCGTTTCGTCCTTAATTTTTGAACACCAGTATATATACACTCTGTCGCAAAAAAATATATGCACCCAGAAGAAATTGAGCTACATTCACGAAATTTGGTAGGCATGTAGTGTATATGAAAATAAGCAAATGATTAAAAATTCAGAACAAAATATCATTTTATTCAGCGGTTACAGCTTGCAAAAGGTTAAAAATCAGTAAGTAGTAAAGCCACCTCTGGCAGCTATACAAGCCGAAATTCGGCGTGGCATCGATTCAATTAGATCACTTATGACCCCCTGTGGAAGATCCTGCCATAGTCTTTGCATCTGCGCAGTTAATTCTCCTGTATCTCGGGACGGCTGCAGTTGCCTTCCCAGCGCGTCCCAGACAAGCTCTCTTGGAGAAAGATCTGGTGACCTGGCAGGCCATGGTAGGACGTCATATCCTTGAAGACATTGTTGGGAGAGTCGCGCAGTATGTGGACGAGCATTATCCTGTTGATAAATGGCACCTGGGCGACTTGATAGCATGGGTAGCACAATCGGCATTAAAATATCGTCCACGTATCTGCGAGCTGTCAAAGTGCCTTGAAGGACCACTAAAGATGATCGTGTGTCCCAAGAAATTGCTCCCCACACTGTCACACCTTGTGAAATTGCTGTATGCCGCTCGACAATAAATGCCGGATCGGACCGCTGGCCGGTGCGCCTCCAGACACGTGTGCTGTGGTCATCAGCACTGAGACTGAATCGGGATTCATCACTGAAGATGACACGTCTCCAGTCTGTCACACTCCAAGTTGCCCGAGGTCGGCAAAAATCCAGTCGACACTGCCTATGATGTGGGGTCAGTGGTAAGCGTCTTAGCGGACGTCGGCTCCTCAAAGCCAACTTCGGTCAGTCGTCTCCTTATGGTTTCTCTTGATGGCACTGGATGTCTGGAAGGAGGTAAGTGGCGTTGAATCGATGTTAGCGACGTTGTTGGTGACGAAGTGGCCACTCTTCTGATTGCACGATCCTTGCGATCATTTGTGTTCCTGGGACGTCCTGACCCTCCGCGACGGTACACTCTACCTTCTGTGATCCACTGTTGCCAACACCGAGCAACTACCATATCGCTCCGACCGAGGTGGCGGCCGATACGTCTATTCGACCAACCTGCTTCTCTGAGGCCTATTATACGGCCCCTATCAAAGTCCGTCAGCTGCTCGTACTGCCGCCAGTTACGTCTTAGAGGCATCCTAAGTCTCAATATCGTCTATCAAAGTCATCAGATTCGTTTGGATAGCCGTACGGCGCTCGTACTCATGCTTTTAAACTCTCCCAGTTGCGCAACTAATATGCGCATAGCACACTTAGCCTTGTCTCATTGGCTTCGAAATTTTAATCATTTGCATATCTCTTACCAGACTACATTCTTGCCGAGTTTCGTGATTGTAGCTTGATTTCTTCTGGGTGCATATATTTTTTTGCGACAGAGTGTATATATATATATATATATACTTTGTAATTTTTTCTAGAAATTTTCGTCCTTCTTTTCATTGTAAAAAAACTTGTCACTGGTCACTCTATTTAGAGGAAATGTATATTATTCCATAATGAAATATATATAAGTTGATTGAGTCAGAAAAGTTTTTCGGTGCTTTCTCATTATCTTCATAAGAAATACTCTACTAATTATAATTACAGAATAGTTTATTTTTAAGGTAATTTAAACTTTAGTAAAAATACATTATTTAAATCATTTTTTCTCCTTTGGAACTTCTTTGCATGAGTAATATCTTAATATCCATGCCAATTAAAAGGAAGAAGAAAATTCTGAATGAATTAAATTACAGAAGCGAATTAATTTTCAAAGTAAGTTGCCTTTTGAATCGCCATTGAAGCATTTCCGCTGGTGTTATGATTTGGTGTCACTGGCTGATTTGGTTTCACCTACCGCCACTGAAGATCTTCTGTGTAGAGGGGGCTACTGCACGTTAAATCTGTCGAGGCTTAAACATCCTCCCGTTGGTGTAGTGTGGAAGTTAGGAGAAAGAGAGGCCAGCTCAGGTGTCGCTCTCATTAATTGACCATGGTTCAAAATTACCATGTTCGTCTCCAATAGCAGTCGTATAGTTTCATAGTGAGACGTTAATATAATTCTCACTCGGTTGCAAAGTGTCTTATTTTAATATGAATACATTTGTAACGGTATAACTCATTTTATATTTCTCGCTTTCCATTTACTTTTAAAAAATTGGCACTAACATGTCTCATCATGATTCTTGTAGTAATAATGTGATATTTCAACACGTTTTGCGCTTTTTAATTGAAAATTAATTTCGTGGAATATGTGTGTGGAAATTTTAACCTTTTTTGCATAAATCCAAAAATTCCTCATACACTTAGTTAAATAAAAAGAAAAGAGAGAGAGAGAGACATATAATATATGCAGCAAAAATCGAGTTTAAGGGAATAAGATAAATTAAATTTCATCAACAGAAATTTTTTCAATGCAACTTATTTGCATTTATTAATTATAAATTCATTCCCGTCAGAAATTACTTTTTCTAAATCTAATTGCCCAAGGCTTTTTCGCAATATTATTTTAACTTTTATGTTTTTAACAAGGTTACTCGTTAATGTATATATTAATATATAGCCAAATGTTTTTTTTCAATTTGACAAATTATAATTTTTAATACAATGATTTTACTTTACATAAATAATGCGTTACTTGTAATTATCTTCCATTAAGACTTAATACATGGTTTCTTATCTTCATTCAAGTTACTAGACTAAAAGAATTACTCAGAAGCTTATTAATCAGATAAAAAGTTCTACATATATTACGTGCTTTGTCTGTGTGACTATCTGGATTGCTCAACCTTTTATAAATGAATCATTAAAACAAAAATTTGCATTAAAACAGATACAAAATCTATGCTTGTTTAAAAACGTGTCGTCATAAAAAAATTGTTTACATGAATAAACTAAATTCACTTGTTGTGATTCCCAGATAATACTGACGTTTTTCTTTTTAAAATTATTCGATATGTGTCACTTAATATTGTTAGATGTATTTTTTTCGTGATTCTCTCCACATCTGCTGCTATTCCGACACTTCTTAAAATGAAAAATTAATTGTAGCCGAGCATTTATTTTAAAGTTAAGATTATTGTTATGCTCTGTAAGTTTGTCCTAGACATATTAATTTTCGTGGCTCAAGATAAAAACATTGCTATAATTTTATTCTAATTTATTTGTGGGGTGCACTAAAATACTGAATATATATTTTCCCCTACAAACTTGAAGTTTTTTTCATAAAGTTTAAATTCACACACACAATCTTTATATATATATACTAGCTGCTATACCCATTCTTCGCTCGGGTGAACTGAAAAATAAAATAATGCAGATTGAAGGATAAAGAAGTTCTTATTGAATTAATTTTTTAAGTAAATTACAAATTAAACAAAAAAAAAACTTTTTGCATATCTCAGATGAACAAGAAGATTAAAAAGAAAACACGTTTGTTAAATTTTAAGTCTGTAGATCTAATAGCTGATAAAAAGGATTTTATTATATATAACTCCCTGTAACTCCCTTGAGGGTCGATTTTTGAAAACACCTTACTAAGCTGATCTCTGCTCCGCAAAAGTAACACATTACTACAAATTTTGTGTAATGAACGCTTAAAATAGTGTAAATAATTTATATCTGAAAGTATAATATTACTTTCTGTTGTATTTATTTTATGTTAAAATTGTAATATTCGCAAGCAACGCCGTTTCTTAAATTATAATGGTAATTCAAGGAAAAACAAAGCAAAATGTTGGCGATAGAGTCAAGTTGGCAACTGTCTAGCTACTTTCATAGCTCGAGCTTTATTATAGCTTTGGAGAAGTTGAGACTTATGCTTTCACGGCATAATTCTCTTAG